>SCDS01000179.1:0-88988 GCA_004149465.1 Drosophila nigromelanica | reverse complement strand
TCGTTTTTTGCAGAGGGTTGCAGAGGTAGATGCTGCTGCTGCTGCTGCTGCTGATGAGCTACAGACCAAAGCATAGGCAAAGCCAACAAATTTTTATGCTTTCTGCTTTTGTGCGCTGTGTTCATCAGCCGCATTTTACTTTTATTACTTGGACGAACGTCGCCAGGAAATCCAGCAAAAGCAACTCCTCGCCCAGCTTCGTTCAGAGTTTTTCGGGGGCTTAATGAAAATGAAGAAGCCCTTCCTCTTGGGCTTTGTCCAACGAGCAACGCCCAGCTAAAAGCTAAGCAAAGTCCAGCTATGGCCACACGATTGATGTGTAGCTGGCGCACACTTGAAGGCGTCGCTACCCGATGTCCTTCTCCTGCTCCTTTTCCTCCTCCTTCTGCTTCTGCTTCTCCTTCTCCTTCGCCTGCTTATTGCCAGCGACAGTGCGCGACGTTGTCCTTCTCTCGACCAACCTAGCGTCGCTTTTTCTTGGCACACAAAGGCAACCTAAACCCATTCCGCAATCCCCCCGCCCCTTGGCAACCACCTAATGGTCGCCCACTCGAATGCTCAAAACGCCAACACAAAACGATTCATCTTCTTGTGCTTTCAATCCCAAACCGAGCCACAGCCATTGGAGCCAACTTTTCGCTTAGCTAAAACGTTGGCCTTCATTGTTGGCGCTACGTTTTTTCTTCTGCTGCTCCTGCTGCTGCTTCTTCTTCGGTTTTCGCTTTTCCTCCTCTTTTGCCTTTGCGTGTTTTTTTGGCTGGCGGCGTTATCTTTGGGGCCTGAGCAACGTCTTCAACATTGCCTGATGCTGATTCACAGCGATGCCTGATGCCGTTGCCCCACCCGCCGCCGTCGTCTTCACTTACAGTCCCTGGGTAGCTGGCAGCAGGATAAGCAGAAAAAAAAGGTTTCCGGTTGCGACTTCCTTTTGGGCTACAGCATTCGACCCCGCCTCTATGTCCGCTCGGACACCAGAAGCTCAACTAACACACACACACAAATTAGAGAACTTTGCCGGCAACGTTCCTCGAGGACTCTGCTAAAGTTGCGAGGCACAAAATATTGGAAAAAATTTCTATTATATATAAGAAGCAGTCGGGAAAAATACAAAATGTGTGCGGAAAACTTCTACAGAAGGGTTGCAGAGGATTTCGTCAAAGACTGTGACAGCATTAAAGTACCCCAAAAAATAATAATCCATAAGGTTGCAGCAGTGTTTTGAAATGGGGTTAAATAAGGATTCCACGAAGTTCCCCACATCAAAAACCCGCAGATCCTCTGACTTGTCTAGTCGAAATTAAGTGTTGCTTTAATACACAGGTTACACCTACGACTAGGCTGACGTGCCTTTCTCAGGTTCGGCCTTCAACAAAATTAGCCATGGAGTGCAGACCCAGTTCTCAGTACCCTCGCCATCAAGCACTCCGTACCCGTGACCCATCACCCAACCCACTTCAATCTAGTCGCCTACTATCAGCAACTGCTAATGAAATACGCCACGTAGCGTGCGCCGACAACTTTTCCCTGGCTCTGGGGGTAGTTGTTGGAATCCTACGCCCTGTTATTGAATTACTCAAGCATCGCAGTCATCGTCGTCGTCGTCGGCCTCGTCCTCATCCCCATCAAGCACCAGGACCCCAGTGCAGGCAACTAGCTCAAGTCAGCAACATTTCAGCGAGGACGCTATCTTGTACCCTTTCAACGCGCTCGTCGGGCGTACAACCCCAGCCCCTTTTTAAAGCGACCCTCGCAGGAAAAAAAGAAAAATAAAATAAAATAAAAAGTTACAAAGGAAAACAAGTTTTTTCTTCAGCAGGCGTTTTAGCAAGAAAATGCGCGTTATTTTCTACTATAAAGTCGCCAATTGGACAGACTGGTGCCAGGTTGGTTGCTAAAGGAGACCAACATTGCAATGAATTGGCAAATATTTATAGTTTGAATATTAATAAAGTGTGAATTTATAAAAATTCACAGAAAGCCCTTTAAAACCCCTATCAATTCAGTGCAGGTATTAAAATATTTATAGATTCATATTTTGTTCAAAATCTGTATCGATTTATTATCTTAGTAATTAAATAGTAATAGTATTCTTATTTATTATTTTATTTTATTGTGATCGTTAATATTAGTTTTAGTTACTACATAAAGCTAAGCCTTACATTTATAATGATTCTACAATTAAATATTCTTGTAATTTTTTTTTTTATATATTTGATAAGATATTTTTACATTGCATTTTAGAATTTTTGCTATATAGTTTTTAAATTAAATATTCGCATATATTTCAAAATACTTTTTTCTTATGGATATCGTTGATATAACTTCATAAGTTAAGTATATTCATTTATTTTTCCATGTACTTTATTTGTAAAATTTTTATTCGCTCTTATGTTACATTTCGATTTATTTCGATTGCTTCTTTGGTAACTTGTTTTTTCGCATATCGATATATTATCGATATATGTGTATAAACATATTTTAGCTCTCTACCACTGTGTCCTATCGCCTACTTTGCCAGTTGCCATGCACAACAGCAACCTTAACTCCCACAATCACATCCACACTCCAGTCGCGCTTCCTCTTCTTGTGCCCTCTCCAAGTATTTCCTTGCCTTGGCCCACTGTCGCTACCCTCGCATAGCCGAGAATTGGGATTTCTATGAGCTCGCTAGCATCGTAGGCTAACCTAACCCTTCCACAGCTAACGAACACCCTACCCACTCCATCCCCTTTTTGGATGGTTACCCTTGGTACGGTCAACTGTCTGCCCGTCTGCTTGCTTTGCCAGCGCAATTTTTATACAAAAATTTTCTTGGCCCCTTCCTTCCCTTAGCTGCTCGTAGCATAATTTGGGGTGTGGATGAAAGCAAAGGAGGGGCGGGACAGAGCAAGGAACGTAACGGAAGGGCACCCTCGCTCAACACGAAGAGTCACTTGGCAGTGGGGGGAGGGGGGAACAGTGCGACTAGAGGACTAGAGGCAAGCGAAAGGACCAAAAGGACTAAGGGACTAGTTCACGCGGACGTCGCCCGCAACGCTTTTTATTAGTATATTTCAGATGCTTGGCGCTGCTGCTGTTAGTCCTTCCCCACCCCAACACCCGATCCCTGTTCACGTTCACCCCGTCCCGCAATGTCCTGCGCCGTCGTAGTCCTTGCTCATCAGCGTGTGGGTAGCTCCCGTCTCTCGCCAACGATTGCTCGTTTGTCCATTTTAAGTTCGAGCTCTGCCCGTGGCACTCATCCAGCAGCGGCAGCAGCGAGTCCTTCAGCTGGTTGCTCTACTACCTCCCTCCCCCGCTCCGGCTGGCTCCTCATTTATTTTGCACCCACGCCTGCCAGGCAAAGTTTGTCTTGCGTTCCGTTTGGGTTTCCATTTTTTAGATTATTCCTTGCCTCGCTCTGTTCAACGATATTTCGTCTTTTTTTTATTTTTTTTTCTACCGTTCTGTTATCATCCTGCTATATGCTGGGGCTTGGCCGGGGCTAACGAGCATGTTACTCCGTTCCTTGCCTTTCGCTTTTATTATTATGCTTTGGCGCACATTCCAGGAAAAGCGTAAAAAAATTAAAAAAAAAAAATAAAAATAAAAAAGTTTTGTACCGCTGCAGTCCGCCTCAACCCCGCTGACGCGTTGCCTGGCTACCCGCCCACGGTTCTGGGTTTGGACGCTGCAAAAGTTGCATATCGGACTCGGACTCTGAGACTCGAACTCGGATTTGCACTCGGTTGGGGGCCATAAAAATAATAACAACTAACTAAAAATCCGTACGCTTTAGCTGCAAAATCCTTTTGTTTTGCTCTGCTCGGTCTCCCCCTGCTCGAATAAAAACCCAAAACTACTCGCTAGAAAACAAACAACAAAAAAAAAAATAATAAAAAAAATAGACAGAGGCAGGTTCGAGGGGTGGCCACGGAAAAAAAAAATAGAATTTGTTTGGCCCGCTCAAATTCAATGCAAAAGTTTCGCCAACGTCGGCGTCGAGCAGCCCACATAAATTTCCAGCCGTCCCCCCTCGAAGCGTTCGCTTTTTAGCCTGGCTGGTAAAGTTTATTCCTGTCCGCCCCTCCCCCTTTGCCGCTCAACCCCTACAACAAGCGAGTCCGTTAGCGCACCCGACCGCTTGTTTGTCTTACTTTTGACCTCTATAAACGTGGCGCCGGCGGAGGCTCTCTGTACCAGCCGATAATAATGAATTAGAAAGCAGGCGAGTGCAACTTCCTAGCTGGAATTATATGAAGTGCTCTGGGGTGCAAAGGGATCACGAGGATAAACTATAAATAGTTTCCTTGCAATGAACTTGACTAGGTTGCATATTATCTGTGGAAAGGAATGTTTGGCAACTAACTATAATCAACTGGGGGCAGCATATTTAATGATATTATCGTATATATTTATAATATTATCATTAAATAATTAGCAATCATGAAATTACTTTTTTAGGAAACTGTTTTTATGCACAACATCTTGGCTATGGTGGAAATTTATTTACAATGGCTTTCATATCATGACGGACCATTAAAAATCATTTTTAAAAGCTGTTTGCATAGAGTCTATTTTTTATATTAGCTTAAATCTTAGAATTTAAAAAAAATGTGGAATACCAAACTTACCTAAAGTAATATTTTCACGGCTTATAATTTTTATAAATCTTGTATTTTGAGATTCGTTAAATTATGCTTAATTTTATTTATAGAATAGAGGTTCTTTGCAAAATATACATACTTAATTCACGTTTTTACTAATCACACTAAACTTAAAATATATATTATAAGCATTTAAAATGATATAAAACATGGCTAATTTGAAATGTATGTTTTTGTTCTCATTTCAGGTAAGCAATAATGATCGTTAACCCCTGAAAAAAGTGTATAGAATTTCCTGTAAGCTGTAAGTACGTCATCATTTGATCCCCACAGTTGCTAACTGTTTCGTTTTATTACTTTTTATGGTTTTGTCCCATTTCTTCCCCTATTTGATATCAACAAAATTTCTGCCAAAAAACTTGGTCCGAGGCACTTTATAAACGCATAAAGGCACACAAAATGAAATGAAAAATGTTCTCTTGGCTTAAGCAGCTTAAAATTAATTTACATGGAACTGGCACGGTATCAGGTGGAGTGGGGCGTGCAATGGTAGTTGCTGGAGGGGGTGAAGTGTCTAGGCTCGGGGAACAAAAAAATATATATATATCCAGTTGCAGTGGCATAGAATTATACATTTGCCGACGGAAGTTGAAAGTGGCTGTCGCGTTGCACACACGCACCCACACAGGGAGAGGGGTCAACATGTAATGCCACCTAAAACCTAAACACCCAACCCCACACCCCCACGCACTTAATAATATGGTTTATTAGCGACATAAGCACATCCGAAGCTGGGCGCAGACATTTTAATTGGTAGGCGAGTGCATGGTAACATAAAAATTATAGTCGAGTGCAGCATTAAGGGCTGCCAGTGAGTAGTGGGGTAGTGGGTTAGGGGGGTTGCTGCACCCTGCACCCTGCACCATGTACCCTGTAAACGGCGACTGTCAGTCAGCCCACTGACAGGGGCGGAAGGCTGAGGCAATTGAAATGTGGGATATACTCGTACTTCAATCATTGGCTGCTTTTGTCTCTGCCAACAGTTGGCTAGCAATGATGGATGTTAGGTGTTTTCCAGTTGGCAGGGGGGAAGGTCCCAGTAGCTGCCACAAATTAAAAAGTGTTGCATTTTTTAATCAAAGCCGCATTAAAAGCTCACAGATGCATGCAGATAGGGTGCCAAACACAGTGCTACACAACTTAAGTTTCTAATATGAGAAATTGTTTATTCACAAAGAAAAGTTTAATAATTAAATTTTTAATTTTTGAATTATAAAATTATATTCTTCAGAGTCACAAAATTCTTGAACATAGTCGGTTGCGTCCGATTGCAATATATGTACTTATTTGTTGAAATTATTACCCACTGTTAAAGAAATCCCAAGAAATATTCTATTGATAACACATTTTATAAATATATATAAGATGCCCACATATTCTTTTTTATATTTTATCTAAGACTTTTAAAATTAAAATTTTTCTAACGAACCTCTCTTAATTTCTTTACCATAGTTTAGCTAAGAGATGTATATGATCTCTTCGGGATATTTATTTTGATTGATTATTTTAATTTTTAGAACACGAGAAATAGACTCAGAACAACTTTGTTTTAAACCTTTTACGAATTTTAAAAATGTTGTGTTTAGTTCAGTGGCTTTCATCTAAAATGAACATTTATTCTGACACCGGATTAGAAAATCGCATTGGTCATCATCAATGTGTGAATTTATCGAAAAAAAATTATCGATTTAAAATTTGGCCACACCGCAAATGTTGATATCAACACATCTATGTTTCTTTACTAACGTAAAATTTGCGTTTTTAGGCGTCTTCAGCTTTAGCTTATAATACCTAAAAATTCGATTATATAAGAATCGATGGATGTACATTGAAACAGCGTAAAAAGTATTATCGATTTATAATTATATAAACAAAATGAATTTTTTGATATTTTGATTTTTTATAAACTATTTAATTCTAGCTTCTAGCTAAAGAAGCTGCAGCTAAAATTTAATTGTTGCACAGTGTAATTGCTAGCCATTTAAGGGTTTGAGGCTTAGACAACTTGTGGGAGGTGCTTGTAGCTGGTCGGGAGTCTCAGCGCCAAGGTTTGCGCATTTTAATGTAGCGTTGAAGTTGCAGCTTAGCATTTTTCGTGCCTCGTTGCAAGTCTCGAAAACAATTCCACTGTTGGGTCCTCAGTCTGGGCATCAATTTAAGGCAGACCCTGGAACCCTTTACAAGCCACATGGCTGGTCCGTTGAGCGGCGGCTGGTTTGCTGGGTTTTCTGGCTGGCAGACGTACGAATTTTCCACATCCCTAAATCGCTAATCTGCTACGCATTTTTGCCGTGCCACAGGCCTGGCACCCGCGCCTCGACAAACTCCGGCGCCAGCCCAGACCCACTTGGTAATAATTTCGCTGTTTTTTTTTTCATTCCCCTTACTCCCTCTCTCTCTCTCTCTTTCTCTCTCGCTCTCTTACTCAGCCTCTTTGTGCTTTTTGTTGCACCCAAGCGCAAATCGGCAACTTTGAGCTGTAAAGTTTGGCGGTGCCCGCCCGGGTTTTAGCTTGGGGTTTTTACAGGGCTTGAGCGTTAGGTCTGCCGCCACACACACACCCCCCCCCCCCCCCCCCCCTCCCGACAGCAACGCCCTGCGTCACATATGTGCGAGGGCGCGATAAGGCGTCAGAGAAATTGAAATTGTTACCATTTGTGAAGGTTGCCGCCGCCAACGCTAGACGACGACGACCCTGCCAGGCATTTTGCGAAGGTGTGTTAACCCACCCAGTCGGTGGAGCAAAGAAAACAAAAAACGAGTGAGGTTGCTCGAGAGTGACCGACTAGGAGATATGCAGTACGCAGTGTTGCAGTATAGATTCCCTTTATAATATAAATATGTTTAAAAAATATACAAAAAACACAGATTTTGCTTCTTTCCTCTGTTCCCATTTATATATGGGAAACTTTTGCTTTAATGACTTCTCTTTTTATGATTTATACAATATTTCTAATTAAATGTGGGCTGCACATCCTTTATAAACTTTTTCTGATCTGCGAGAACCTATCTCTAAAATTTGTCATTTCTAGACCTTATAACTTATGAGATATAAATGAGATTCAAAAACTATGATTTTAAAACAATACTTAAGAGTATTCAGTAAAAATAATAATTTCAATCAACTTCACTCCTTCGAATATGTTATACAAGAATATATCAGATAATTTTTAACATTGAATAGTTTTTATATACGTCAGACAAACAGACGGGAATACATATCTTGATCGATTTAGTTCATTGAGCATATCAAGCATATGGGCCACAACTGCGGTATGCCCACTTATACCCTATATTTAGGGTATAGAAAAGGGACCAGCGAACGCAACTTTCGCCTCCGCGAAGGTTGTAAAACCGCCAGCGACGACATGGGAAATGGAAAATGGGAAATGGGCAAATGGCGAATGGAGCCGTTTCGAGCATTTTGTGCTGCCAACTTTCTGGCGCGCTCGCAAAACTCAAGTGCGCTTCGGGGACGTTGAGGCGCGTGTTGTTGTTCCAAGGGTGGGTGGGGTTTGGGAAACGTGGGAGGTTGCCAGACCGTAGCTGGGTCTGGGGCGTTGTTGATTATGATGGCACCGGCCATCAAATTGCGGCACGGGCTTGGGCTTCTGCTTGGCGCTTGGGCTTGGGCATGGGCTTGGCTTTATTTCGGTGCGGAGCTGCTTTCCGGACTTGCGAGTTAGTCAAGAGAGCAGTTGACTCAGCATCGAGCGTAAATTGCATTTGAAAATGACTGGAATAAATTGGATTATAGCTGCGCAAATTATGTCCCACACTGGTTTATAAATATCCAGGAATTTAATTTTTTTTTGCCACGTATATTAGTAATAACTTATTTTTCCCTTTCGTTAAACTATTTCGTGTTTTCAGTTTTATTAAATGCATTGAAGAGGACAGTTAAGAGAACTGTAGAATCCGAAAATGGATTAAATACGAAATATGATTAAATATAGATATAGAAAAATGATCGTAAATAAAAAAAAGTACGAATAATGCGACCAAAACAAAATACAACAGTTAGTTAGAGTAAGTTGAGAGTTACAACCGAACCCAATAAATTACTTATCACTAAATTAAATAAATTAATTTTTATAAAACTACAATAAATAATTCAAATAACTGATCCAACGATCTGCCCCCGCCACAAAATAAACCCAATCTTACAAGTTTTTTGCAGCACATTTCCTACAACCCTTTCAAATGAATATTCATAAAATTTCATAACATTTTGAAAATGCCCGCCAATTTCGTTGGCCTCACTCAGTTAAAAAAAAAAAAAACGAAAATAAAATGAGTTCAATCCGCTGATAAACCAGTCGAAAAATGCTGAACCCTTTGCAGTTACCACTTCTTTCTCTGCTCCTTCGCGCTTTGTTAGCTAAATAAAAAGTTTTCTCTCTTCTTTTTTGTTGCCAAAAAATGTTGTTGTATTATCTAGCTGGGCTAAAAAAAAAGGGGCGCCCAAAAAAATATCACCCAAAAAATTGGAAAGAATGAGCAAAGCAAAGAGAAAACCCACGTGAACTGTTGCCAACAAAAAAATGTTTGCCGCATCTTTTGGGATTTCTTGCCTCGTTTAAAAATCATTCAAGCAGCAGACACAACCCAACTCAGACCCCCCACACACACACACACACGCACCGCCCAGCCGCCCACAGACAGTGGCACAAATTGTGTCAAAAACGCTTGGCGCTGTCGCTGCCGGCGGTTGGGTTGGGGTAAGGGACATTTTGGGCCCACCTCTAAAACGTTTGTTTGGCATTCCCCCCTTTATTTTTATGTTTTTGCGCAGTCCCCAGCGCCAAACCTTATAGCACCCCACTGCCCCTCCTTCCCGCGCAATGCGAAACTTTGACGCCTAACGAAAGAGGCAGCAAATAATTCATCATTTTGCCTTCAGACTTCAGAGCATTTCCTGTGCCTCGAACTTGGCTGCCACGCAGCTTTGGCTCTGGCTAAGATGTAGAGGGGGCTAAGCTTGGCCCAGCTACCTCCCGAAAAAAACCCCTGCATGAATACTGCCCCTGCGGGCGCTGAGCAAGAGGGTAAAAAAAAATATTATTTGGAACGGTTTATCATCAATTTTATGTGCGATTTTTCTTTTATTTCCTTTCTTTTTTATTTTGTTTGCGCTTTGCTTTTAGTCTGCTGCTGTTACTGCTGCTGCTGCTGCTGCCGCACCCCGCACCTGTCCAGTCACTTGGCCACATCGTGCTCCAGTCAGCTCCAGCTCCATCTCTGTCGCTTTAGTTATCTTGAGCTCCGGCAATGAGTCCCGCTGCCAACTTGGGGCCACTCACTGTGACTCGATGTCTTTGCGAGTGAAAATCAACTGAAATTCGATTTGATTATGATTTGTTTCGATTGGGGACGTTGTCAGTGGCTGGTGGCGTAGGGGTTGGACTTGGTTGGGAATTGCTCTCCCGCAGTGGGTCGCACTAAATTGCAATGAGTTGGAGTCATGACGAGCTGTAAAAGTTGAATTTGATTTTTCGCATTGCCGAGTCGAAAGACGAAAGGCTGCCATTTAATGGGATTTTCTAACGAGGTTTTTTACACGCAATGTGGCTCTTAATGAAAGTGATACAAAAAAAAAAATAAATGTATATATCTATCTTGATCGAAGAACTATAAGAGTTTATTAGAGAACTGTAAAAAGAGAATATTTTTGTTAATGTCAAAAAAGCTTGTAGCGAAGATTATATATTATAAATATTAGTCTCATATAATAAATTCAGCTATAGAGAATAAAGTTGTAGTTCCGCCTGAAACTATATTTGTGTAAAATCTCTTATTAAGCTAAACATCAATAATTAAATGCCCCACTAAATTACATAAATACACGTCATCCTAAGCTTAGCACCGAGTCATTTAGTTTTTGTTTTTCCATAACAAAATGCAAATATTTCATTTTAAAAGAATTTTTTATGGCATCTCTGTTATTGTTTAATTTCTTTTTACTGTATAAATATTTGCTGTATATATATCCATGATTTAATACGTATTTTATTCGTAACACGCCGCATGCATATTTTATATGTACATAACTGAAATATTTTTTCTTAGCTATTGTTTAGCTTTTATAAAAAACATTTATTGGTACACGGCTGGCAAAAAACTGTCAAAGGCAGCAACGCATCAATCAGCGGTAAAATGCAACCCTAAAACAATAGGAAAAACCAATGTGTGAGCACATTATTTTTTGTTGCTATCATTTTTTAGATTTTGTTTAATTTCGCTGTGAATTTGTTATGATTTTTTGGGCTCAAATTTTAGTTTCTTTAATATTTCATGCGTTAAATATTTGATCGCACACATTCGCTATACAGTATAGTTAGCTGCATAAAGCAGTGTACTTTTGTCTTTTCTTCATTTTTTTAAATGCACTCAAATTTACATGCACAAAACAACAAAGAAGAAATTAAAAACACAATAGAAATCAATTCAAAAAATTAAAAATATATATAAGAAAAAATTGTATTTGCTGCTATTGGTGCATTTGCATATTCAAATAATTGTATATATATATAAATATATATATATATTTTTTTTTAAATAAATAAAAAATACTTTTGCACAAATTGCGTATACGACGTGTGCGCACACATAGACTGCATAAAGCATATGTGAAACGGAGCATAGAAAAATCAGCGCTGCATTAATAAAACAGCCACGCCCAAAGCCATATTCTATTTCAATTAGGTCTTTTTTCAATTGAATAAATATGTGTACATACATATGTGTGTGTACATATATATTCAAATTTTTTTTGCATATTTTATATAAATATTTTGTATTTTATTTTAATAGCAAACATGAAAATTTTCGTTAATATAATTTTTTACACTCACAGAAAAATTATGTTATATATCTTAAAAGTGATGATCGACATACCTTTTATAGCATTTTATCTTCAGAATATCAAGTTCATCTGATTCTTGAAAATTCCTAATTAACTCAACTTTTTTTGCATTAAATATTGTATATTAAAAATTAATACAATTTCTAAAATAAGAATAGATTAAGAGATTTCGACCTTATGCGAATTGTGTAGCACAGTTGATGATTATTAAGGTACAACACTTTTTTCAAAGTGTACTATGTTTTTTAAATCCCTTGCATTTAACTTTTCCCAAGTAAATAATATATTTTTAAATAATGCACAAACGCATTACGTACAATTTTATTGCAGTTTTTTATATTTATTTCTTAATAGCTGCCAAATTGTAAAAAACAAATCTTCATCAAGGAGTCTAAGAGGTTAAGCGCCTATGCAAAGTGTTAAAGCTGGAGCTTATTGTCGCGACATTTGGTAGTCACTTTCGCTTAGTTGTCCGTCGCTCGTTTCACGACTCATCTGTGAGCACTTTACCTACTACTCCCCCTCAGCCTGCAATTCCGGCAGATCCAGTCAAGATACACTCGGCTGGTCGTCATCGTCGTCGTCGTCGTGTCTAACTCTGATTTGCGTTTTGCATTTGCATATGAATTCTCATCATGAAGTTTGATGAAGATGCTAAAGCAGTTGTAGTTGATGCTGCTGTTGCTGCTACTGTTCGTCCTGCCGGCGTGTCCTGTTGACGACAGCACAACGTCGGCAGTTCACTGCAGTTAACTTGAATCTATGGCGCCTATGAGAGCTATATGCACTTGACCACCTGCCAGACAGACCCAAAACGTTACGCATACGCCCTGTGCGTGCCGTCGTTTTAGCTTGCGAAAATGTCTCACTTTAGGCGTGAACAGCCGTAGCTGGTAGACAGTTTGGGGCGCTTGGCACAAGCCAAATGCAATGTTGCAGCAACAGCTATGCGATCAACGGCATTGTGTGTGAGACTGTGTGTGTGTGTATGTTTGCGTATGTAAAGCTGTTCCCATTTCGTACTTCTGTTTATCATATTGCGTACTTTTTGCCCTAGTCTGAGGCTTTTTTATACCAAATATAGACTGCTTATGATATTATATATAAATCAATCTTAATACTAGTATATGGCAATTCAAGTTATTAAATATTTTTTCATTTATTTTATATAGTATCAATAAACCTTATTAAATAATAATTATATATTAATTCATAAAGAATAATATTTTACAAATCTGCGGCTCTTATATTTTTACAAGTCCTGGAAGCCCTACTTGGGACTGCCTAGTGAATTTTATTCACTTATGAAACCAAATCCATTTCGAATTACCAAATACCTCTCTCCCATATCATTTTAGTATATTTGCTAACCAACAATTAAATAATAGTTATGCACAAGTCGAAGCGTAACATTTTTAGCGCACGTCCGCAGTTGCCAGCAACTACCCCTAGTCGCAGTTGGCAACCCCACCACCACCCCCCAACACGTTGTTCAACTTGAAAACACAAACATGCCGCCTATTTACATGCAAAACATTTGCCTACTTTCAGGGCGCATTTCACGCATTTGGCACAACCCTCTCCAACCCAAGCAA
The DNA here is from genome assembly GCA_004149465.1 of Drosophila nigromelanica. NCBI lineage: Eukaryota > Metazoa > Arthropoda > Insecta > Diptera > Drosophilidae > Drosophila > Drosophila nigromelanica. Next base: position 75,882 of record SCDS01000179.1, on the reverse strand, counting down.
CCCAGCATTGTCAGAGTTGACTTAGGCAGGGGTCAGCTAATGCATTGACTAACGGCCCATTATGCTGAACTGTATGAGTGATTTGTTGCAAAAACAAAAAAAAGAAATAAAATAAAACAACAAAAAAAAAACACCAGCAACGCGAGTTGCAACGAGTTGCACGCGGCCAGCACCAAAAATAAAATGCAATTTTTGCTGCTGTGTGCCGTTAAAATTATTGCGTTTGCTGGCCAGAGTCAAGCGAGCCAAACGGGCGGCTCAAGTGGGTGGCATTAACTGGCCCCCGCTCACCCCCCACCCTTAGACAACAACAACAAACAGCTCATTTGTGTGTGCGTATATGTGTGTGTGTGTGTATGTGTGTGGGTTGGCATTAATTGTGATGTCTGGCGTGGTCGGGCGGTAGGCTGATGAGTAAGTAGATTTCCTTGTATGCAGCCCGGTCGCACCCCCCTCCCCTGGCATTCCACTCACTTTTTTTTGTTCGCTGCCATATACGCATATTTGTTGTTGTTTGCCGTTTCTTTTTTCTCTGCTTTACCTCATTGATAATAATGCCGCCCCACTGACGCCCGACGTCGGCTGCAGTCGCGTTTGTCCGCTTCGGTTTTTTGTGCTTTTAAACCCAAAGAGATAAAGGGGGGGGGGGGGGGGGGGGGGGGTGAAGGAGGGTTGCATTGGGTGCACACGGGCATCGGCCATTGCCCAGTGAGAGAGTCGTAGTGCGTAGTACTGTGCGTGTGGCCAGCGCGAAAAAAGGACCAAAAAAGCTCCGCCTTAAAAATATGCGCGCACCATTTGCCATTTGTGTTTCTGTTTTTCTCTTTTTTACACGCACAGCGGCCAAATGTGGGCCTATGTTGCACACAGTGTGCGTTCGATAGGCGCGCATAGTTGCTGCTGCAGCTGCACTTACTCAGTCTTGTTGTTGTAAATATAAAAAAAAAAGAGTACAACAAAAACAAAAAGAAACAACAAGAGCAAAAAAAAAAACGTCGCGACTGACAAATGAAAAGTGCAAAAAGCGTTAAAATCGCAGCGTACGCGGCAAAAGTCCGCTCTCTGTCTGCTGCTGTTGTTGCTGTTGCCATTTTCTCCTATTTTGATCGCCAAGCTCCGTTACTGGTCCATGGGGCTTGGCCCGGAACATATGGCAACAAAACTTTACATACTTGTAGGCGTACATTTTTTTTTCAATCTTCTTTTTTTATTTACGCACCTCTCAACCGCGCAGCTGGGGTTGAGGGGAGGGGTGGGAAGGGAGGTGGGGTTGGACTGCGGTTAAGTGGCCGGGCCGAGGAGCCATGCAAAGTTGTTGCGGTTACTGAGGAAATGGGCCTCAATGTCTGACAATATTATGTTTCAATTTCTGCTTTGGAATGGGCAGAGTCCATATACAAAAAAAGTAAATAGCGTTGGTTGGTTGCAGTTCAGATTGTTGTCTGTGTGTGTGTGTAATGCGTGACGCGAAATTTGACTTGATGATTGAAATATTAATAATGTCTCTGGGGAGGAAACGTATTAAGTAGCGTATTTATGCGCATAAAAAGCGACGAAATACTTTTTGATTTTATCATTAAGGAAACTGGTTATAAATTGGGTCCTGTAATTTAACTACCAATAGTTGATAAACCTTATCTTTGGACTAGATACAATATTATGCTGATAGAACAGTCTGTAAGCTATACATTTTTACAAATAACAACTTGGATATATGAAAAGAAAGGTTTTTTTGCTTTGAAAAATATAAATAATTTTAATAATTTTTGAAACATATGCATTTAAAAAAAATATTGAAAATTACAAATTATTTCATTCGTATTAATAGAAAATCTTTTGTACCAAATGTAATATTAATAAACAAATTTTTTGATATAATAATAATAATAATAATAATAATAATAATAATAATAACAAAGTCGTAGGTATTTTAAATAAATACGTTATATTTTTGGGTTAATCACAAGTTAGGAAAAATAATCAACAAAATATTTCTTCTTTAAGTTTGTTTTTTATTAATAAAAAAAGTGATATATGCAATATATTATTGATAGCTTCTATGGTCAGTTCATTGTTAAGTTGCATCAGTTTCTCCACATAATTGTCTGTCTCTTTTGAGCTCACCATGGCAACCGGCCAATATCGCCTACAAAATTTTAGCGTTACCATTGCAGTTTTTCTAGGTGTTATCGTGATAAAACCCACGCACAGAATAAAATACGTCTCCGCTCCGCATCAGAATGATGATGGGGTTTTAACCGATTGAAGCTTTTCTCTTGGTATTTGTTGCACTAGCTAAGGCAACTAAAAAGCATTGGCGTTTATGTACACACACACACACACACTTGCAACATTGCCCGTGTAGTATTCTACTCATTTTTATGCATTGCATTTGCCGCCAAGCAAGAAATGGACGAAATGCACCAACAATCGATAGCCAAAAATATGCTACAAATGCTACAACAAGAAAGAGAGAGAGAAACAAAGTCAGAGAACCTCAAATTTAATGCCCTCAAGAACAAATTCAATTTCAAAGCAAGACTTTCAATAAATTATAATTCAACATTTAAATTACATTACAAAATAATATGAGTAATAAATAAATATCAGAAAATGAATATATAAAAGATTAATTTAATATCAGTTAATCCAAAAAAATAAAAAAAAACATTTTAAATTAAAATAAAAATGCTATATTAATAAAATTAATAAATAATAAAAAAAATACAATTCAAATAATACTTTATACTTTTAAAATTATAAATAAATAAAAACAAACCATTTTTTATAGTAATGATACACGTGGCATAGAGTAGATACCAAAACCGAAATGTGCAACATAAAATGTCATCGTGAGTTTATAGTGCCCTTACCCTTCACTCCCACCCATCTAGACTCTACAACCCCCAATCTCCAGGCTGTTTGCATTGCATGTGATAGCATTGACGATGTTTTGGTTTACCATTTTTGACCCAAACACTCATCCAAAGGCTACATTATATACAGCAAAAAAAAAGTAAAAGAAAACCAGCAAAAATATTTATATGAAAGCGTAAGCCTCCCATGACCCAACCCCCAATTCTATTTGATATTTTCCCCCTTTCTATTTGCCAAACGGGTCAAAGTTACTCGCATCACGAGAGCTGCTTGAATCGACGTCGGGCGTGTAATTGTTTCAACATAGCATGTAGCATGCTTTCGGCGGACACTGTAACTAACGGTACATACCACTCAATCGCACAACAACAATAACAACAAGTGTGGGAAGGGGGAGCTGCTGTAGTTTTTACTTTTATTTTTATTTTATTTTTTTTGTGTTTTACTTTTTGCAGCACGCGAATATTATTTGCCGCTCGCCATAAAGTATGCAACATTTTTGTTGTCCGGTCTTGTTTGACGCTGCGAATAGAGTCCGTCCGGGAACGCCTGCAGCGCGTTTAGCCTTCCATTGTTGCCAATATACCGCACCTTGTCTGGCTGATTAGTTTATGATGTGGTCAGAGACAGACAGCATGGGGCATAGTGGGGTGGGTGGGGCAACGAGCTTTTGGCTGGATTGGATTGCATTTTTATGTTTCGGCTTGAAGGTCTTGCGGCCGGCCACATGCAAAGTTCAGACGCTAATTTGAGTGGGCGAGTGTGGTAAATGTCTGTTTGTCAAGGAAGTTGTTAGGTATTTAGCATAATTCAAGGTAACAAATTATAGTGCCACGTTTAAAGTGGGCTTAGCTTGTGTCATTTTCGATAATTTTCAATATTTCACATGTTGCCCGTGCATCAAAATGACTTGCTAGTTATGGTAATAATATGGTAACAGATACAAGATATTTGGTTTAAACGTATCATATATATATTATATATATGCAAATTGTTACCATATGCATATATTAATATAAATGATTTTAAATATTTTTGTTCATAGCTTCTTTCAAATTAATTTTTTTATGTAATATTATACATTCATTTATACCTATCCTCACTTTATTTACCTAAATGTATCATTTACCTATGTCAATATATCGCTTATACCTTTTCATATTTCAATATCTCTCACAAGCCCTCTGTATCCGTCTATTTAGTTATTTTTACCGTCAACCATTGAACTCCTGAAAATGCACTTTATATTTATTTCGCTTTTTAACTCTTTTATTCCCGCTCTCTCCCATAATCTCCTACTCTTTGCTAATGGCTATCAACATGACGGGCAACTAATTTGACATTGCCCAGCGTCTGATTTCGAGCCACGTTGCACCTAACGATTTTTTACATGTATATATATTTTCAAATCCATGTTTTTGTTTGTTACAAAAGCCTGGAAAAACGTTTACCCATCCGGCGACAGTGCCTAAAAGTATGCAGTATTCAAAGCCTTTTTGTAATTGCTTTGACCAACGTATACGCTTTTTTTTACAACCCTGTTAGAGGCCATTGCCAACTGCGCTCCATGTTGTACTCTTTATATATATATAGAAATACACCATATATTTTATAGTTATATATAGTAGATGCATATAATGCATTTAGATTGCAGTTGCATGCATCAAGCTGCATCGAATGACGCAATGCATCAGTGCTGAAACTGTAAACTGAAATGGAAAACATGCATATGGAAATGCTGTTGGCCAAATATTTATGTGCATATTGATGTACCCAAAAAGAAGTACTTAAACGCCATTTGATTGACCAAAATATATGAAACAGAACTTGCCAACAATTGTAGATGGACTGCTAAACTACATATTTTATGATTTCTTCATCTAAGCAGAATAGCAATTAAAAGAAAAAAGTGAGATCTAACAGAGGATAAAACGGGCTTAACAGAATTTTAATAGTAGCTTAACATAGGTAGTAGGTAACCAATATGGAACCTAACATAGTAAACTAAAACATACGAGTGTCTTTTGAGAGTCTTAATAAATATAATAAAGTAAACCTATTTTAGAGGCTTAAAAAATACATTTGTGAAATAGTGACTTAGTATATAGGCAAATAAAAGTCTATTAGTAATTTTACAGAATAGTGACGCAGAAATTACAGTCATAAAGGCGAAATAAACACTTGACAAGTATAAATAGAAATCAGCAGAGAGTGTTTTAATAAAAGACAAAACCAGGCTTTTATAAAATAAAAACAGGAATAACAGAAGCTGCTTTGAGGTTCTACAGATGCTCATAAACAACCGAGGAAACTAACTCAACCTTAGAACTGCGTAAACAGCAGCTCAATAGAGGCTTAACAGGGAAGTTTTAAATGCTTGGCTCTCAGGTTAAAAAGAGCTTAAAGGCAGGCTTTAATTTGAGAATCTTTCAAATAGAAAATGCCGAAATTTTGATACTACGGAGGCTTAAAAAATACTTAACATAAGCTGAATACAGACTTAACAGTAAGCTTACAGAAGCTTTATTTAGACTAAGAAGAGGAAAACCGGATATTATCAGCTACTAAAGCTCGTAAGTCCTACAAGTACTTCTAAGAAAAGCTCTTTAAAACGAAAAGCTAAATTGTATTGAATATCATTTCCACATAATTTACTTATAATTCATTTTTTCTACGATATTTCTGAATTGAAAATATATATATATAAAATAGCGCAGAGAGTTATCTTAAGCTAATGCAGCAAACTTTTGCCCTTTGACACCCACAGTTTGCTGCGCTATAGAAAAGCATTTTCCGCATAGTTTTTCAGTACTTTTTTTTACATCATTTTAACTGCAAACTTCTCAACACTCGACCATGGCCCATAAATTTCCCAAGCAGTTGATTTCTGATTCCAGGCCAAAATAGAAGGCAAATATTTTGTTTTTGTTTTCTGTTTTTTGTTTCCCTTTGGTTTTGGCTTTGCTTTTTGGTCGCTGTATAAACAAGTTAAGTAAATATTTGTTTTATTGCACTTTCGACTAACAACTGAACTGTCTCAAGCTGTACCTATATAAGTATATGTATATACATATCCATATATATATATATATATATATATATATATATATTTATATATGTACATATATTTAGTTTATATTTTCGTTCGATATTGTCTCTCGCACTTCATGTGCAATTTCTTTTAATGTCTTCGGCACGATTGCGTAGTTTAGTTTCGAATTCTCATTAGACTAAGTTGCCAGCCCACACAGCTGAAGAGCTAGACCGCCTCTGACAGACATCAGGGCCACAATTCCCCCACTGCCACTGCTGCCTCCACCCACAGCTCTCTGTACCAAAAACCAATGTCGTAACCACAAAAACTTTGTTCCCAAAGACTGAGATGGCAATACATAGCTAGAGCTTGAGACAAAAACTAATGCATATGTTTAGGCATTTTAATTTATATACGACAACCCCCCACATACACACACATGTACACACATACAGGCAGACAACTTCTAAGAAAACTCACACATGCACACAACTAACCCCAACCCGCTCGGTTCTCCTGCCGGCGCCGTTGATAAAAGCAACTTCCATTTCATTTAAACTACAATTTCCTTGACAGCGCACAGAGGCAGCCGTTCGGCTTGGCTAAGGGGGGTGGGGGATTGGGGCTGGTGGATTGGGTGCTTGGGTGCTTCTGCTAGGGGTTGGCAACCCTTTCACGCACTTATGAGTTAAACGCAAATTTTCTTAGCTGCCTTTTAGGCGCTCCGCTCGTCGCCGAGCTCTGAGTCTGCACAAATATGTCATCGGCAGTTGGCAGGCTCGAGAAATACACACACACGCACACACACACACACACACACACACACATACACACACACACACACACACACACACACTCAAAAGCACACACGCACCCACACACACAGACACATACTTGAGCCGTTCGTAATTCATTATGCGTGTGCTTAGAGGCTTTTTCGGCATTGTAGTGCTGCGTTGTTGTAGTCATAGTCTGCTTTTAGGCGCACTAGACAACAATAACAAGAACAACAACAATACACGCACAACAACAACAAACTTAACAGTTCTCCCTCCCCTTCGTTATTTTGCATTGAACTTGTATTTTAAAACTCATTCTCAGAATGTTGGCTTTTGCTTTTCTAGCTGGATGCCACAGCCCGCATATTTCGCTTATTAGTCTTGGCAACCGTTACGCTTGTGTGTGCGCACTTTTAGGCGCTACTGTAAAAGGGCTACAATTTATCTGCCCAGCCACCCATCCGCCAAAAACTTCAAAAGCGACTTCGTTGCGAGTCTCGACTTGAACATTTTGTGGCAATAGAAATAAATGCTCGGATTTATGTCTAACTCTGCGTGCGTGTGCGCGTGTGTGTGTGTGTGTGTATGTGTATGTGTGTGCCTTGCAGGTGTTGCCCATATGCCTTGTGGGCTGACAACTCACAACAAATTGCTTCGCACGTCGCGTTCCCCTGCCAAAGTCAAGGTTGCCCTAGGATGAGCTCAACAGCTTAAGTCAATGCCAGCCTCTGAAGTTGAGCCAACTCCTAAGCCAAAAACTTGTACATAACCCAAAGACACACACACACACGCACACACACACTGAGACAGCTTTCAAACTGTGCGCTCGGACTCAATGAAGACTCCCGACGGAGTTGCTCAACTTCACAAAAATGTCAGTCGTTTGGATCCTTTTGCTAGATTCAGCTGCTACCCAAAACCCCTTTTCACCCCCTCCGCTCTGCCGCTCCAACTGTCCGGCCTGCTTGGCCATTGACTTTGTCCAAGCTGAGCTCCCCGCACTCGCCTGCTTTACTCTCTACTCCCCAGTTGGTTTTCTTGTACCGTTTTAATTAATGGAAAATTTGTACGTTTTCTTCTTATTCATGTGGTCGTTTCTTCAGTGCCTCAAGCAAAGGGTAACTCGAACTAAAAGAAATTGCCAGCTAGCATTGAATACGTAGCTTAACCCAAGCCCCGACACCCGGAAAAGACCCAACCCCAATCCCAATCCCAATCGCAAACCCAATCCCAGCCCAACCACTAGTTTAGCCTCATGTTGCGCATCTTCGACTCTGTTGGCTACTTTTCTTTGACAGTGGACAAGTTCCAAATTGCCATTTGGTTTTCTCTCGTCTTGATTAGAAAATTGACTTGGGAGTTGTTGGTTAAAGTAACTTGCACCACTTTTTGTTAACTAAACAACTTGCTTGTTTTGTCAGTTCTCTATACTTTTTTTTATCTACAAAGAAAGATGACATCCTTACAAAAACTGCAGAAAAACAATTTTTTATTGATGGCATTTAAAAACCAAATTTTTGAGAAATGGATTTATTGAAGCTCTAAAAAAAAACTACTCGCTTTAGAATAGAAAATTACCTGATCCGGACTAGTTGTAAAAGCGTGTCATACTAATTTTTATATTTTCTTTATTATTATTTTATCAATTATTACGACATCGGTGCCTTGCCTTTAAAAAAAAAACAAGTGCAAATTTAGAATAAATATTTTTCATTGCCAATTTAAGGTTTTATTTTCCTAAAATATGTAGCTTATATACCTTGGTCATATGTTGATTGCCAATACTTACGCAAATACTCTAGAATGAAAGAAAATTTTTGTCCATTAGATTGATACAGATTTATAAAAAATACACATATTATTACAATATCAATTTTTTTAAATTAAAAATAAAACAAACAAAATCATTTACTAACCGTATCTCATTTTCGAAAAAAAGAATGTTTTTTTTCAAAATTTGTTTGGCATATTTCTAATTTTGTCAAAACTGAAACTATAATACATTTTAATAATTTAAAAGTATCTCATAAAACTTGTGATCCAGTTCGGAATCCAGCGATTTCAAAAACCTTTTTAAAAGTATAAGACATATTGAAAGCTTTACCTTACGTTGGACAATATCTCCAAATATCTTCAGGCTATCATCTAAGGTATTTTTTAAAATTCATATTTCATTCATTCATTATTTTGATAGGAACTCTAGAGTTTTTTCCCTTTGTGTAAGCCTGCTACTACTGAGATGTTTATTCAGGGCATGTTTATCCCTGGATGAGAGATTATCCCACTGCTTTGACTCAAAAAAATTAAAGAAGAAGGATGTTTTCTTCTTCTCAGTCAAAGTACACACCTTTTGCTCTTGCTATATATTCCGACTCTTTGACTTTCCGGGCAGCATAGCTACAACTGAATGTTAATTAGGAACCGTGTCCAAACTTCATTTTCATTTGCGTTGCCGGCTACACCCGTTTGAGCTTCCGTTTTTTGCGCACTGCTTCAACTTCATTTGTGCTGCCAGCACAAACCCCAAAAGCAGTCGAGTGGGCGAGGGGGGGGGCGGAGGGTAGGCGTGAGCAGGCGGGCAACCACTGTCCTGCAACCGCAACCGACGGCCGAGAGTCTCAAGACTGGTGCAGGAAAAAGCTGAGACGGGCAACGTCTTGGGTGTGGAGCAAAAATGTTTCATTAGAGTAATGTTGGCCGCAAATGGCAGAGACCCAAAACGCACCACCCGCCGCCCCACCCGCCCGCAAATCCTGGCAACTAATTTGCAGCGTAGCATAAAAGGAAAGCATTGAGGGAACGAAGAAAAAAAAAGAAGAAACCAATCCGTTAGATAAAAAAGAAACCCGGGCTCGACTTTCATCTTGGCCAAGAAAAACTTTGCTGCTGCTTGGCCTGCCAGTTACTTGTGTCAACGGTGGGGGAGGGGAGGGGTTGCTTCTTTGACGCTTTTTGCGCATACTTTTGAATGGTCTAACGAGCTTGGGGTCTGGCCAGCAACCTCGACTAATCATTGGGATTTGGTATATCGAACGCGGTCCCAAAAACTTTGTGCGGTCATTGAAAGTTCCGTAAATTGAACTTGTACTCATCTAACATTCGCCATTCTCAATTTTTCTCGCCCCACAGGAAACCATACCAGCAACACCGGCCACGAGCACCGACACCAGCAGCATTGTTGGTGTAGCCGGCGGCGGTGGCGGCGGTGGTGCCGGCAACGGTGGTGGAGGCGGCGGCATTGCCGGTGTCGGCAGCGGACTGGGCGATATTGCCAGCAGCTTGGGCGGCGGCGTCACCAGCGAGTCGGAAGCCTACGCGGGTCTCATGAAGGATGCGGACAAGCTGAAGCTGATGCTGCTCGCCTGGAACTATCAAAACTCGACGGCGGTGCGCAACGGCACCGAGGGACCCGACCTCAGTGTTGTGGGCGGTCTCTGGGCGCAGTATCAGAATGCGTTGGCCCAGAATGCCGCTGCGGTGGCGGCGGCCAGCGGCAAAATGGACAGCTCCCTGTCACCGGTGCCCAGGCAGGATACGCACTCGCCCATGGAGGCGCAGGATGAAACCAACTCATCTGGCCAGAAGGAGGAGGATGAGGTTTCCGAAGATGACTCCGATGACAAACTGGACGAGAAACTAGCCACCACACACGATCCCGAGCGCCTCAAGGCCTTCAATGTGAGTAAAGTGCAAGAGTAAGAGAAAGAGAGAGCGAGAGCGAGAAAGAGAGCGTGACTCGTCTCCCTCATGCGCAGCGAATGTAAAGCGAACGTTGCCAATGAAGCCACCAAAAAATGGCCCAAAACTCACAGAATTCTCTGATATTCATGCCCCGTCTCTTTGCTTTGCAGATGTTTGTGCGTTTGTTTGTGGACGAGAACCTGGACCGCATCATACCCATCTCCAAGCAGCCAAAGGAAAAGATCCAAGCGATCATCGATTCGTGCGCCCGACAGTTTCCCGAGTTCAGCGATCGCTCCCGCAAGCGAATTCGCACCTATCTCAAGTCGTGCCGGCGCAACAAGAAGACCCGAGACGGCTGGGAGAATACGGTGAGTGAGAAGTCGGAAGTAAACATAGATCATCTATATTGATCGAAGCAGTACTCGGAAAAATTTTAAGAAATTTATTTCTAGTAGGGAGCATTTTTATTTAAATACGGAATATTTTTGTATTATTTAAAGAAATCTCTTTCAACAAATCCAACTACCGATAAAAAAAAATGGGAGTGATAAGAAATAGATCAAATAATGACATCAAAAATCTTTCTACAATGTTATTTAAAATTCGCATTAATAGATAATATATAAACACAAATCATTACATTAATATAAACATGAATTTAATTAAACAGTTCAAATTGTTCTCGTTTTACACGAATTGTTTTGTTTTAACTTGATTTTAAACGTTCTATAAATTGTTTTTAAGCATTTTTTTATGTTCTATGAATTTCTTTTAATCTCACTCCTCCCAAATTATAAATTTATTCGTATTTTCTACTTGAGTGCGATTTTCTGAATTACACATAAAGTAAAGATGTAATATATAATATTTTATACGCAATTTATTTTGATAAGTAGTTATGAATATTCAAGAAGTTTTAGGTCTAATTCTTGTATTATTTTCTTCTTTCCAAATCATAATTTATTTTTAAAAACATATTCGAATGAAAAAGCAAATTATCAAGTTAGAATTCACACGAATATTGTTTATTGTACTATTTGTCCACTGAGCCAATATCATATTTTAGACGAAAGAAATTCACTAGCTTCTCAAAAAATTTTAAAGCATACAATTTCATTCTGATAATATTTACATAATTTTTTTTTAGCTTAGTTCCTAAATTATTAACAGATAGATAGGTAATAAATGACTACAAATTAAAGTTTCACGTTGACTTTTCTCTCTTTGATGTGTCTTCATCCTGACATACATAATTTCAAGTCATATTTTTTTAAACTTAACTGTAAAATGTTGAAAAGACAGTTGCGATTCGGATAGACAGATAATAAATGAATACAAAGTTAAGTTTCAGGTTGACTTTCTCTAATCTGTCTTCATCTTCGCCGTTGCAGACTCGACCGACGCCCGCTCACCTGACCTCCGTGCAGGCGGAGCAAATCCTGGCGATTGCCTGCGAGAACGAATCGATGAATGCAAAGCGGATGCGCATTGGCCTGGAGCCAATCACCCATGCGGTGCCGGCGCCGGGCAGCGTTGTTGCCGCTGCAGCGGCTGCCGCAGCGGTTGCCGGCACCAGCAGCACGTCCGCGAGCAATGCAGCCACCGTCACTTGTACGGCGGCCGATGCGGCCGGGCTGACCAGCGTGGCGGCCGCTGCGCTGCCATTTGTTAGCGCCGTGGGCTTTGCACGGTCCACGCCCAACTCGGAGCACGCGGACACTGGGTTCGGCGGGGCGGCCAATATCGCCGGCGCCGGCAGCGCAGGCGGCAACAGCACCAGCGGTGCAGCTGGCGGCGGCACCGGCGGCATGAGCTCGGCGCGCAGCTCACCGCTGGCATTGAGCTCGAACGCCAGCGTCGGTGGCGCCAGCGTGACGGGCTTGGCGCTGGCCAACGGCGCTGGGGCATCGAATGGTGCCGGCCTGCCCTCCAGCAGTCCCTACACCACGGACTTCAGCTCGCCCACGGCAGCCTCGCCTTTTGTGGCAGCTGCAGCGGCCGCTGCGGTGGCAGCCGGACGTGCGCCCAGCTATCCCGGCTACTTTCCGGGCGTCGCCGGCCTGGGTAATGGTAAGTCAACATTTATAAACTAAACAAGAAATGTTTGCTATTAGTTATTTAAAAAAAAAAAAACTAAACTCCTGCTTAAAGAAAGGCTTTAATATTTCATGGTATAAATGGCTGAAAAGTGAGGGCAACAATTTTGGGAGTAGCAGGCAATCAATAAGTACCTGAAAGCTTTAAGTAGCTTTAATTTCAAATTTAATTTCACATTTATGATTTATGCTTATGAGTAAGTAAATATGAAGATTTAGAATAAATTTTTGTACAGCTCTTAGCTGCTAAAATCCGTTGAAAACTATACTCAAAGAAGTTACAGAACAAAAGTTCGATTTTTAAAATTATAAAGAATGCAGCAATGTGCTAAAAGCATTTGAAAGCTCCAAATAAGTTTTGTTAGCAACAACAAGCTTCAAAAGTCCTAAACAGAACTAGAACGAACATTTTTATAAAATCTTTAAATAATACAATCAAAGGTAACTGAAGGCTTAACAAAAAATGCAGTTAAAAGTTGATTTAAAATCAAATTTTTACATTTAACTTGCTAAAACTTTTTTCAAAATCGAAATTTCAATGCTAATGATAAGTATTAAAAAGTTATCTCACGAAATAAATAAAAACAAAATACAGAATATAAAGATGTTTTTTAGCTTTTAGAATTTTTGTTATTTGACAAAGTTTGGCTAATGTTCTCTCTCTTCTTTTTACAGTAACGCCCACCGATCTCTCCATGAAGCCGACGGCGCTGGGCGCTGGCGGTGGCCTCGCCGGCACCGGCAGCAGCAACAACAACAACAGCAACAGCAACACAGTCAGCGCGCAGCTGAGCGCCGCCAATCTGGCCACACTAAGCAACGTGAGCAACAACAATGCGCTGGTCACCGCCACACAGCAGCTGCAGCAGCTGCAACAGCAGCAACAACAGCAGCAACAACAACAGCAGCAACAGCAGCAACAACAGCAGCAACAGCAGCAGCAGCAACAGTTGCTAGCCGCGTCCGGCGATGCCAACTGCTCCCGAGTGCCGCCCATTCTCCCACACAAGCTGAGCCCCAACGAGGTGACCGCGGCCCGACAGGTCATCTCCGCGTACAGGGAGAGCGCTGCGTTTCTGCTGCGGACCGCTGACCAGGTGGAGCAGCTGCTGGTGCAGCAGCAGTAGGCGTGGCTGTGGTAGGCGGTGGCTGACATTGCGGCACTTTCCAGACCCAAGCGACGCGAGGCGCGCGCGGGTTGTTCCTATTTAAATTTAAATTTAAATTGAATTACACACACAACCACAACAACAACAACAGCAACAGTAAGAACAAGAACACACAACAACTAAGCAAATTAGAAAGCAAAAGCAGAAAATAGTCAAAGCATAGCAGCAAAATAAAACAACGATATAAAAAAAACCAAAAGAATTCAACAAAAAAAGAAAACAAAAAATAGTCAAAAAGTTCGTTTTAACAAGCATTTTAAGTGTTTTTTCCTCCAAACTACGTACAGCATATAACAAATAGAATTAAAGGTAAATCAAACAATTTAAAAAAAAATACAGAAAACCAATCAGTAAATATTGCAATTATCAAAGCAGCAAATCAGTTTATTGTTTTATAGTTCAAAAGCTCGCAGTTAAAAAAATCTTTACAAATAATCTCTTTAGTTTCAACTTTATTTAAATTTTTTAATAAAATTCTCCATTTCCGCGAGTCATTGAACTAAAAAACATTATAAATTTATGAAGAAAAAAACCAAAACAAATAAATAAGAAATCAGCAACAAATTAACTTACTACAGTGTCTACTAAAAGTAAAACTACAATAGCCACACCCAACACACCCAAAACACACACACACTCGCATTGCGTTCAAGTTTTTTGTTAAACTTTTTAGAAGAAAAACAAAACTTATTAAATTTTGATGCTCTACGCGGAGCTGCAATTTCCGGCCCAGTTTGAAGTGCGCGATTTGTTAAAAAAAATAAATAAAAATAAAAAAAAAAACGATAAATATAATATTGTATTGTATGTAATTAAGTTGAAGTATTGTTGTAAATTTTAAGGTATCAAAGAAAAGAGATAAAGAAAAGAAAACAAAACTACACATTTTAAGGCAACAAACACAACAAAAAAGAAAACAAAAAGACATTATTTAAAATATATGGGAAACTATGAGAAAACACAGGGTGATACTTTCAGAAATTATTACAAAAACCTAAGCTAAAAATTAAAAAAAAAAAAACAAAAATTGAATATGTGTAAAAAAAAATTGTAAGGCAAAAAGCATGACGTGGACGTTGGTATATGTGTATTTAAAAAAATTTAAAAAAAAAACAGAGTATTTAACTTCTTATTTAAAATTTACAATTTATTTTTAGCAATTTTGTTTTAATTATTTTCTTTAATCACACACTAGTTTGACATTTTTATGTAGGACTGTTATATTTTTGCTTATTTCTTTATTACGTTAATTATCCTTATGTTTGGCATTATAATTCATTTATTTTCCAAATTATTGATTGATATACATACGAAATACGAAATAAAATATTTAAATACAAAATAGCCATTAATGTTTTTTGCAACTATAAATGTGCATGTAAAAATAACAATATGAAAACCGAAAAAATTTAAATATAAATAAAACAAAAATCGAATTGAATGAGACGCAAATCAGTTAAGATCGAAATGCGAAAACGCTATGCAAAGCAAATTATAGAATTTAATAATATAAATCAAATACAAAAACGTATTTAATCAATAATTAAATGAATATTATTAATTATACGATGCGAAGGGAACTCTGTTCGATATTTTGCTGGCCAGGCAAAACGGTAATTATAATAACGATAACTAAAATTTATTAATTATAATATAATGGATTGGTATTTGCATAGAAAAGTAAACTAATTCAAAAGTCCGAAAACACAAACCGAAACAAAACATTTTAAAAGTCGACTTAATAAAGAATTTATGAGAATTATATGTATATTAAATACTTGTTGCAATTAATTAAATATTTGTTCGATTTACTTCCACTAGCTCTCAAACTGTGTATGGGCATAGCAGTGGTACAAACCATTTAGTACGATCACTCCCAAACTGTACTAATTTAGACTCGACGCCAGTGATTCTCAAACTGTGCTACGCTCTCCAGTTTGCCACACAATTTGAATGATTCAAACTGTGTTGAACAGCCAACACAGCTGCTCCCAAGCTGTATACATTTTAGCATATGCACAAACCCAACGTATACTTACTCTCAAACTGTATTCCCAACTGCCCTCATTTTTGTCGCTTATTAATTTATCAAAATTGACACGCACACTTGTGTATATTATGTATTTTATTCATATATTTCTTATATACTCAAAACAATTAACGCTTTGCATCGACTTAATAACAGATTCTTAATTTCAATAATTTTGGATTGGATTTAATGACCAAACAATAAATTAGATATAAAAATTCTTAACGTAAACCCATTTTTTTCGCTGATCTTTTTAAGTTCTTAAAACTTCAAATGTTGATTTTTTTTTCTCTTTCACTTAAATTAAACTATTTCTATTTTTAATGACTGTTTATGAAAGCAAAAGAAAAAAAATAGAGGATACAAAAACAAATACAATAATGGAAGCACCAAATAAATTGTTTTTTTACACTCATTTTCCATTTTTTTTTTACTGTATTGATTGTTGTTGGTCTATATTGATTGATTTTTTTTTTGCACCAATTCTCTAGAAGATCGCGATTTTGACAGCCTCGTGAGCTGTGGCAAGATTTCACTAACAAATTTGTGATATATGTAGATAATTATTAAGAAACCCCCCGCATGTTGGACGACGCAACCGTAAAATGAGTCTTAACTTAAAAGCTGCCATAACAAGGCCCCCTTGGAAGCGGGGCCGATCGCAGACTTAGACGCTTCACGCCAGGACACCGTCCAGGGCATGAATGACACCATTGGTCGCCGGTATATTCGAGGTGACCATCTGTGCATCGTTCACCTTGATCTTGCCGGCGGAGGTCTTCTGCAGGACCACCGTCTTGCCCGTGTACAGCGAATCCTTCACCTGGTAGAAGCGCATGCCGGCCGAGAAGAGGGCGCCGGGCACAATGTGCTTCATGGCGAACTCTTCGGCGGCCTCCTTGTCCGTGTAGAGCTTCTCCAGCGTATCGGAGTCGAGTTCGCCGAAGCTCTTGTCCACCGGTGCGAATACCGTGTACGTCTTAACGCCTGGCGATAGAACGGAACCTAATTTAGTTGCCATTGATTGATGTCAATTAAATGACAAATGTTCATTCTCTCTCTATCTCTTTCTTTCTTACCTTTGCTTTGCAGTTTCTCGGACATGCCGGAGGTGTAGAGTATCTTCAGGAAATTGGAGAAGCGACCCTCGCGATCCGATTGCAGCGTTTGCAGCAGATCACCGACGGGCAGCGGGAACATCACGCGATCAACGGCATGGGCCACGCCCTGCGGTATCTTAATGTCCTTCTTGTTCAGCACAACCATCGCTCCATTAATGGTGGTCAGCTAAAAAAAAAGGTAATTTGCGATAGAATCAGCTTTGTTTAATATAAATTGAACAACTTAAAAAAAAAAACTTTGAAATCGATCGGACGAAAAATGAAACCCCTCTTTCACCTAGTTGAATCTTCTAAAAAAGTTAAAGGACTTCTGTAAATACTTTTGGCTTGTTTGCTATTTTTTAACTTGGGAAGGAGTTTTGATCTTACAAAAAAGTACAATATACCATCAATTTTATTCGAAGACCTTTAAGAAATGGACTCAAATAGAAAATGAACTTCATTATTATTGTTATTTTAGAAAAGTATAGATTTTGGTAATTCGTGAAGCGATTCGATCAGAAAAGTTTTTGCCAAATTTGGTGATTCTCTAAAGTTTTAGGATTTATGAATTTTAGTAGATTACCAGCCACTAAGTGGGCGTACCAAATAAATTTGTACTTTATCTTTCGAGGATCCTTCATAATCTGTGTAAATAGGGGAAGGGAGACATACAGTTATTATCGACTTGCCACGCCCTCAGTGGGGCTATCTAAAGAATCTTAACCCTTTATCGGACCCTGCTATACACGAATATATGCTACGAGTTTTAATAAACTATTTTGGAGTTTCAAGTGAAAATTTCCAAAAATCCCCATATTCTATCCCCTATTTGGCATCCCCTGAGGTAATATAACTGTCTCTTACGGTGACATCGTTCCACTCCTGATCGTGCATGTTGTACTGATTGACGCGCAGCTGGGTGCCCGCCAGGGACACGCCCGTCATCTCGTCCTGCAAGGTGGCAATCTCGAAGGCGCCGGGAATAACGTGATGCAGGAGCAGCTGCGGAAGAGAAAGGTACAGTGAGTACTCCTGTCAAAGGCACTCTTGGGACAACTTACGCCACTGAGCAGGCGGGGATTCGATTGGAATTTCTCCTCGGCGCGCTCGGGTCCGCCGAGCTGGACGAGCAGATTCTTGAAGGCCTTGTCCGTGGGCACGAAGATCGTGTAGGGGCCCGTTTCGTTCAGTATGCTGTCTAGGCCGCTCTGGCGCAGATACTTGGCCATGGCGAAGAGGCCGTTGCTCTTGAGTATCTGCAGCAGATCCTCGCTGGGATTGCTCAGCACCGAGGCGCCTCCAGTGGAGGCCGCCTTCTCCGTGTTCTCCGTCTCCTGCACCAAGGCGTCCGCGTACTGGGCTGGCTCCGGAGTCTGGGCTATGTCCGCCAGGCGCTCCGTCACCACCGGCAGGTGGGTGGAGATGTACGGCGCCTGGGTGGAGACGGGCGTGGAATGGTAGATGGGCGCGGGCGCGGGCGTGGTGCGAACGAGGCTGGCTGCAGCGGCGCTGGCGGTGCTGCTCTCGTAGAAGCTGCTGCTGAAGCGGGGCGTGTACGGTGCGCTGGTGGTGCTGGCGGTGCTGGTCGAGGCGGTGCTGGCGGGGCTGTTGGTGGTGGTGGTGCGCGAGGGATGATACTGGCGATGGTTGCTGGGCGTGTGGCGCGCCACGAACGGCGCCGGCGTTGTGGTGGTTGTTCTCGGCGTGCTGCTGGTGGTGCTGGGTGGTGCGCGTGGTGTCGTTGTGGTGGTTTGAATGATCTTGCCGCTCTTGATCTCGACGACCTCGTCGTTGGGCAGCGTCAGGCGGTAGACGGAGGGCGGCAGCTTGATCTCGCCGCTGCGAATGCGCTCCAGGATGCTCTCCACCTCGGCGCCCGTTTGCTTTGTCTCCTTCTCCCCGTTGGCCTTGACGCCCTGGATCTTGAAGCTGCCATCCGCCTGCTCCTCCAGGTACACATAGGTGGCCTTCTTCTTCGGCGGCAGCGTGGGCGGCGCGGCCGTGCTCTTGGCCGAGCTGGAGCTGAGGCCCTCGATCTCGTAGCCGTCGGGAATGAGGCCGCGCTTGGCCAGCTCCTCCAGCGAGGGCGGCTCATCCGAATCGGAGGTGATCACCGCTGAGCTGGCGATGCTGTTGGCGCCATTGCTGACGCCCTGAATGTCGCCGGCGCCGCCGCCGTAGAGCGCCGCCAGGCTGGAAAGATCGACGCCGCCGGGCAGCGCTTGGGCGGGCAGCGTGTCCGATTCCTGGGGATCGGGTGAGCGCAGAATTTGCACCTTGCCGCCGCCGGGCAGCACCAGGTCCTTGCTCTTGCTGGGCGCCACATCGCTCAGGCTCAGCTTGGCGCCCGACTGCTGTGCCAGCAGCGCCTGCAGCTGATCCTGCGAGTAGGCCTGCTGTCCCTGCACCAGATTGGGATCTGTGGTGCGTATAACCTGGACGCGCTGTCCATTCGGCAGCACCAGATCCATCTCATCGTACGTCTTGTTACCCGTCAGCGGCTGCTGCGGCGCCTCCGACAGCGCCGCCTTCAGCTGCTTCAGCAGATCCTCCCGTGCAATGGTCTTCACCGGCTTCTTTCCGCTGCCCAGCTTCTGTGCTCCGTACTTGCCCAGCTCCGCTTTCACCTGCGAGTAGACGTTCTTCTTGGGCGTGGTGCTGGCCTCCGTCGTGGTGCTGGTGGTTGTCGTCGTCGTCGTCGTCGTCGTCGTCGGATGCTCCTTGTAGTATTGCTGGAGCGCGCTGTTGAACTGATTGTATTCCGTGGGATGGGCGACGGGTCGACCGCGCGGCGCTTGTGCGTACTGCGACTGCTGCTGCTGCTGCTGCTGCGGGGGCAGAACGGGGTAGTTGTTGTGCTGGCTGATGATGGTGGGCAGCACGTGCTGCTTGATGGCGTGCTGCTTGGCGAGGAACTCCTCGTGCTGCTGGCGCACCTTGTGCTGCGACTTCTCGTACTGCTTGGCCACGAACTGTTCGTGCTTCTGGATCAGCTTCTGCTTGTACTCCAGATCGGCGGCCTGTGCCTGCGGAGCGTTGCTGAGGAACTGCTGTTGCTGCGGGAACAGAGCCTGCTGCTGCTGCTGCTGCTGCTGCGGCTGCTGCTGCTGCTGTTGTTGTTGGTAGGTTTCGCGTGAGGCTTGAACGGGAAAAGCGGTGGAGGGCACATTGTTGAAGATTTGCGGCAGGGGCAGACCCAGCTGTGGCGTCAGCGGATACTGTTGATGCTGCTGCTGCTGCGGCTGCTGTTGCTGTTGGTAGTTGAACTGCGATTGCTGCTGCAGCGTCTGGAATGTGGGCACAGGCGCCTGACTGGGCAGCTTCTGCGTCGTCTGTGGACCAAACTGCTGCGGCTGCTGGTAAGCAAATTGCTGCTGCTGCTGTTGTTGCTGATAAGCCTGAGCTGGAAAGGCCGTGGATTGCAGGCGTCCATCGGGAAACTGCTTGTGGCGCTGGGGCAGCTGCTGCGAGCTGGCAAAGTTGCGCAAATCCAAAAAGTTCTGATGATGCAGGTCAAGATTGCTGCCAGCGGGAGGCAACTGTTGCTGTTGCTGCTGCTGCTGCTGCTGCAGCTGTTGCTGTGGTTGTGGATATTGCGGTGCAGTTTGCAGTTGGTTTTGCGTGGAGCGCTGGTATTGCTGATTGCTGTGGGGCTGTTGCTGCTGCGGGTATTGCTGCGAAAAGCGATGTTGCTGCTGCGGCAGCTGCTGCTGCTGCTGATGATGGTGATGGTGTAGATGCTGCGGACGCTGCTGCTGCTGCTGCTGCGGTGGAATGGGCAGCTCCACGCCGGCCTGCACAAAGTTCTGTTGATTGTATTGTTGCTGCGGCAGATTCAGCTGCCGGCGATGGGCATTTTGAAAGGGCAGCGGCGGCTGTAACAGGAAACAAAATGGAAACAAGCATTAGCCAAAGCATTCACAGCTCAAAAAACAACAGTAATATGTTGCATCATTCGCCGTTGACACTAATTCCCGGCCAAAAACCAGATTTGTCGTTGGCGAAAATGAAAACTGACACAGAAAACTTTTCTGCCATTGACTGATCAAAAGTGGGCAGAAAAACAAACCCCCCTTCCCCCCACCTCTGCAAAGATTGTGGCTTGATATGAACCAGTTTTTTATGTTGGCCAACACTGCTCCAATTGGTGCTCCAATTTAGTTGGCAACAAGATTTGTGCGTCCACCGCGGGGTCCTTTCCACAGTCTATGACAAGTGCTGCCAAAGTAGCTCAATAACCAGTGAAAGTCATGAACTTGGCCGCACTAAATCACAACAATGACGTCAGAGCAGCCATTAAAGATTGCTCTCTTTTAATCCATACAGAAAGAAGAGTAAACAATATGTATGTATATAAACATACACTGGATAACATTAATATTTGGTTTTTTATTTTTTCAACTTCAAACGCAAATTAAATGTATAAAACTAAAAGGAAAAAAATTTTAAAAATAATATATTAAAGCCTTCATAGAGGTACATATATTATAATTTTATTTCAAATTAAGGAAGAAAAAATATTTTGTATGATACCCATTATTTAGTATGGTATCGTCCAGACGTTTTGGCATATTTTTTATATTTTTACTGGTGTATTTCTGTCCAATTTTAGCCCATTCGTCCTCAAGCCGTTCCTTAATTATATATAATTATATAATTATATTGGCGTTTTGTGCACACGTCGGTCCAACTCCCTCTCTATGAAATTGAGATCAGACGATTGGGGTGGCGTTTCCAAGACTTTTGGGCAGTTATAAAGAACCAGGACTTGACTTCGGGCAATTATCCTGATACAGCTTGAAGGTGTCGGCAATACCCATTTTCTCGGCTGACTGCTTCAAATTTTCATTCAAAATGTTCAGGTTCAGGTTTCTGGGTCATTGTTCCATCAATAATCATAAGATTCCCCCCCTATGGCCCCTAGCCATAACAGTACCACTGTATAAGACTTGCCTTGAACCACAAATCGAACTGCAATCGTTCATCGATAATTGGCAAACGACAAACTCGAGAAAAATTAAACTTTTGTTTCGTATATTTGTGATGGCATAAATAAAGAAATTGCCAGTGAATAATGTAGTTGCAACAACAAGAAAATAAGTGTGATCTTCGCAGATTCGTCAAATTGTGGCGCACAGTTTGATGGATTGAGACATTGACTGGCGCTGTTAAAAATGTGTTGCAATTGCAACATTTGCTTTGTTTTCAATTTCAATTGCAATTGTCGCCGTCTTTTCTTTGGTGAGTTTCCAGCTGGTTGTCAGACGCGTCGTATACGCATCCCCAGTTGGGATGAGATGATGCTGCACAAACAACAACAACAACAACAAAGGGGAGGCCGAACAAAACGCTGTAAAACAACTACAATGAGCAAGGTATACAACAAACAGTTATTCAACGCCAGACGGACAAAGACAAGAAGCTAAAGATGAGCGCGGCCAGTGAATGGTAAAGTTTTTGGGGGAGGGGTGGAATTTATGAAATGCTTAGCAGCATGCATAATTTTTATTGCCCGGGCCCCCATAAATCTTATGGCTTTTGCATTATCTTGCGACATTTGCGATGCGTCTGCAAGATTTTCAAAGTTTCAGACCTGTCGGTCGTTTATGCCACACTTTACAAGTTCCCCCCTCCCCCCCATCTCCTCTCTCTCCCTCTCTCGATCTGTCCCTCTCTATCCCTCGCTTTTCATGTGGCTTTTTCTTTTCGCATTGTGATTATGTTGTTGTCGCTAATGATGCAGCTCATCATCGGCGCTGCCGTCAAAGCTGACATTCGGCCGGCTGATTACGCAACTCCCGTTATACTGCTGCAGCTCCCAAGTCTGTTTTTACAGCTGCTTTTTTAGCTGTGCATTCGAACAGATCTTGAGGTGGATTCTCGTGAGATTTTGTGGAATTTCGCTAAAGCTGCTTTGCTAGTTGTTGCTATTTTGGCATTGAGCCTTCAGCTTTACGAGTGCATTTAGCGTAATCTTTATTAAACTTAAAAACGTTTAAAATAAATCCAAAATCTGTGTGCAAACAACCGAAGCGCAAGACAGATCGCTGGATTACATACAGACAGACGAGTAGACAGACAAATGGACATGCCTAAAAATCCAGATATTCTTCGCAACATAAATTTGCACAAAAAACCATTACATCCTTTTAAGAGTTTAAAAAACGTTCAAAACTTCGAATGGAGCTTTTTATTAACATAGTTATTCTTAATATATTAAAAGGATATATTTGTAAAATATTTTTATTTATTTCTTTTATTTAAAATGTATTGGCAAATATGGCCTTCTCTAATACCAACCTAGCCTGGGCCTAAAATACCCAAGCATTTATTTATCTCATCTACCAAGGACTGCTTAATTTATTTGTGTATAAAATCCTGTAATATAGAAATCAAAATTTAAAACGTGACACACGTAAAACCTATCCCAAGTGAATTTAAGACCTCGTGCGTTTTCGTTCAGTGACTCTTCGGGCAAACACATTTTTCACACAAAACATTTTGTTTGAAGATTTTCTTTGGCTTTCGACATCAAGTTCCCATCGCACATGTTATTTTTTTTTCATTTCTCGTCTTTTTGACAAATTGCGCAGCTGGTGAAAACATCAATCAATCATCAATCAAGTGTCCATAGGCAGTGGCGCGGTAATCAGCAGAAAACATCCCGGACCCTGCCGGACCGACCGACAGTCAGTGAACTCTGTCCGAAAGGGTTCCATAATTCAGCATTATATTTCATGTGGCTGAAACTTTTCGGACATGTTCATTTCACGTCTTAGCGTATTCCCGATTCGAGTATGCAAAACGCTTTCATTTCACATCGCATTTTTTACTCCCTTCATCTCTGTTTCCCTTTCAAGAGCCAAGCCCCCAACAAATGGGCGCTACGCATGCGCCCAGCTAACGACTACGTTGCTCACCTGGGCAGGTGTAACAGTCCGTTGTTGTTGTTATTGTTGTTGTTGTCGTTGTCATATGCCAACACGAGACACACATTAGCGGTGCGATGTGCTTGTGGGTTGTGGTTTGTGGATTGCCCGTGTCTGCGATTGAAGGTGTCAATGGTTTGACAATTTGAGAGTTGCTGTTTCTCAAAAAGATCAGAAAGCAACCAAAACGGTGGCCATGTTCAAAACAAAAGACAATTAATCTTCAGATTGATTTTTATTTTTTCGGTTGTTGAGTGAAATTGATTTTTAATGATTGGCAGTTGGGATTTTCATGAGGTCGAACGAATTAGCCGATTGTCTGGTTGTATACGAAAAATATCTCTATGAATGTCAATCAATGTGAGATGAGTAACAACATTTATTTGTTTCCACTCTAATTGTTATTATTTCCTGTGTTTTTGCAGGTTAAAGAAATTCTGTTAGCTTTTTATGGCTTGAAAAGGGTAAGTTTTGATTTAACTTTAATTTCTTTTCATATGATTTTTATTGTTAGCAAAAATAACGATTTGTTTTATTTACTGTATATACCTAAATAATTGCTGTAAATAATTGCCAATTGTTATTTGAATAAGTCTTTTGTTTGCTGGTTTAAAAAAGAGATGTGTGTTAATTAAAGTACGAATCCTTTCTATTGTTTACCAAAATCAAAGAGAGCTGCTTGCCCCTTACATATATCCGATTTATTGTAACTCTCGATGGTTTTGCTTTAAAAATCTCCCGCTATTATGAAGGTCAACAAAAAAAAAGGTACCAAGTGCGGCTTAGAAATTAATCTTTCCTTAGCTCACTTTACTCGAGCAGCTCATAAATCTTTCACATAAATAAAATTTACTTAAAAACGCACAAATACCCTATGAATTACCTAATATTTGGACAATAAAGAAAGTGCCAGCCGAAAAAATAAAATATCGAAACTCCGCCCAAATGGGCATTATCAGTGTGTCTAAATTATATTTTATTACGAAAGCGCTGCATATTAGAGCTGTCATATCAAATGGGCATTATGCTAATGGGCAAAGATCAGACATGAGATTGGAACATGTACATAAAAGAAGCAGCAGTGAAAACAAGTTGTGGCATTTATGAGATAAAAAAAGAAATACATGTTCCTTTCTCATTGGGGCGTTGATCCATAATGTTATAACTGTCAGTTACACGACGCTTTGCCTGCAACTAATTTGTTAATAAGTCATAATTGATTTCACATCACACATCAGCAAAAAACAAAAAACAAATCAAATAAAATCAGGCAACGCCGCCACAGATGAGCTTCAAATGAAAGCGAAATCTCAAATCCGAAATTTCTTTTCGTTTCTGTTTCTGTGTCTGTTTTTGTATCGTTTCGTGGCTTTTGAGTGAAAGTGATTTGCAGGCACTTAGTGAACATTTATACGGTATATGTTAATCAGAATATAATCGATCAATTTCAATCAGAAAGAAGCTCGTCGTATTACGCCAGCTAAACTTGCCTTGGTTAATTAAACGTTGCTCAAGTGCTTTTGGCCGTAAATTCTGCAGATCTCCAGCTAACTGTTTGTGTTGCGCAATAGGCCGCAGGTATTTCGTGTATCTGACAGATACTCCTCGCATTTGGGTCTCACAATTCCAAGCAGGCCACATCGTCAATGGCCAATGGCAACTGATGCTGTGCGACTGGCCAAGTGGCCTCGTTTGCCGCTGCCTCTCGTATTTCCTGTACAGTCCCCTCTCCTGCGCAACGCACTGGACTTTATTTTTGTTTATGCAGGTTTTCTTATACTTCTGTTTATTTTTTGCTGTTGGCTCTTGACTTGTCTAGTTAGCTGTTGGTCGATTTTTTTTGTTGTTTTTTTTGTGGAGTTTCTTTTCTAGGGCGCCTGCATTTTTGGTCATTCGTGGAGTTTTCAAGGTTCTTTCTGCTCAGTTTGCGCTGGGCAATTTTATTTCATTTTTTTGTTTTGTTTTTTTGTTTTGTTGTTTGCTCTTAGACATGAGTTGTAATCTACAGATGCACATGTCAGCGTTAGAACCGATTTCTTTTTTGGGCATAATTAATGAGCACTTCGGCTGTGCTAAGATCACATCTTTGTTTTTTATTTTGTTGGGTGCTAATTGGCTGCTCTGCGTTTGGCTTGTTATGTGCTGTCGAAAAGCTACAAAATTTATCTTGTAGCTGCAACACGAATCAGCTAAATATTCATTGTATCTGGGTTAACAAAACTGCCAAAACGTATTTCTCGCTTTGACTCTCTTGAGAATGCAGTTTTTGCTGCAATTATTTTCTGTGTCGCATTTTGAAATGTGTTCTTTTATTCTTGCACTTGCTAATATATCAGATATATATATATATATATATTTTTTTTTTTTGTGTTGCATTCCTATTACTCATATGAAAGTTTGAGATATTTTGTTAATCATTTTTCTGTCGCAATCGTAAACGTTTTAAGTCTTAATTTTAAGTTTCTGCTTGGAATTTGTCTATTTCTGTATTCTGTACCGACTTGTAGTTGGGTATATAGTTCAGTTGCCGTACAACTTTAATCCCATTAAAAACCATTTTCTGGCTGACTTCGCATGGATTATGTTGCAATAGCTGTTGAGTTAAAGTGGCGCGAGTTGTAAGTAGTCAATAGCTTATCGCAGATCGGAGAGCTGGGGCTTAACGTCGAGATCGTGGCCAAATCATTTTGATTGAATCCGCAATGAATATGCAGTTTTATGGAGATCTACAAAGAACGGCTGCGATGACAGCTACGATCTCTGTCAATTGGCAGTTGCCAAAGAGAACTGGTTGGCCACGATGCGGCCGCCTTTGTGGCCGTTGCCACATGGCATAAAATGTGCATAATAAGCATTTGATGTGTTTGCTTTGGTTTGTTTTTTTTTATTTTATATTATGGTGTTGACCAATCTCGGGATTTGGCAATTGGCCTTTCACTTTTGTATCGACAAATGACTGCAGTTAGCAAACGAGCCAGCCCAAAAAGCCAAACAAAAAGGCACCCGAAACTAAAGGCATTTTAATTGCCTACAAAATAGTTTGCGCTCTACGCAAATAAGTAATTAATTCGTGGCCGCACAAAAAGAATGCACAACAACAACAACAGCAACTATAACAACATCTGAAAGAGAAATTTACATGAAATTGTGTAATTAACTGAAATTTAGTCTGGCTAAAAGCAGAAGAAGAAGCAGCAGCAGCAGCAGCAGCAAAAAACTGCCTTTCAGCAACACCTACAATTGCGTCCAGTTAAGCCAAGAGGCGCATAGCCCATCCAACCTAACGGTCACATGAAAGCGAAAGAAGCCACACACACAAAAAAAAACAACGAATTTGCCTCAAGCAAGTGAAACAATTGCAAGCACAACAATCACACTAACAATAACAAGTCTAGCAGAAAAAATCAACAACAACAACAGCAGCAACAAAAGTTATTTAACCAACGCTTTGAAAAAGAAACTTGGTCAAAAGTTTTGCCTGATATTATCGCCGTGCCGTCCGTCCGAGACGCCAGTGTAGGAAAATACTCGTAAAACTGTTTATAAATTAGCACAATTTGTCTTCTTCTTCTTCTTGTTGTTGTAAGTTGTGGGCAGTAACAAGTGAAAAATGCGGCGGTGCAGCTTTGTTTTTTTTTTTAGGGCTAACATTTGTACTGTTGCTAATTTAGCTAGTCAAAGCAAAGAATAAATTAAGTTTTTAGTAATTTTTTTAATATGTTTGGCTTTTTTAAATAAAAGGTATTTTACACAGTTTACATTAAAAGTGTTGTCGAAGCGGATGCAAAACTTAATTTATCAACTTCAATCAGATCCCAGGTAAAATTCGTAGAAAATGATGATTAACCTGCAGTGGCTGCTGTCAAGTTGGCATCAGTTTAACGAACAGTTGCTGCCGCTGGTTAATTGCAACTTTTGCATCTTGAGGATGCGAAAACCGTGGCGCAAGTTGCATGGCGCTTGCGTAAGAGTGCCTGTGGCAGCAGCAACAAGAACAACAACAACAACAACATCAACAAATTGCAGCCAGCAATTAACGCAATCAGAAACTTGAACACTTGAACAAGTTAAGTTGACTAATTGAATGTAACACATGTAAATTAGCCGGAATTGGGCTAAAACGGCAATGGCCAAAAGCCAGCGGGCAGCTGGCAGCTGGCAGTAGAGAGCAGTCAACAGTCAGTAGTCAGTAGTCAGTTATCTGGCAACAACACCCACGCGTGCAACCCGCAGCTGCTGCCATGTTGCCGTGCTGGTGGCACATCGGTTGGTTGTGGCTGTTGCTGCCACCTGATCGCATATGGCAAGCCTAATTTGACAAGCTCTGACACTCTTTACGAGCCGCGAGAGATTTATGGTATCATTAGCGTTGCTGGTTAGCCGACTTTGTACATCTTTTTGAGTGCTTCAATCTTGGCAATTGTAATTTAAATAAACCCAGTTTTCGGTCAGTGTTTAAGCTGCATGTGAAAATCGAGGTTTATGTGCCAGTTAATTTAAATGTTCATATAGCTAATTGCAATTGTTTTTCCTCGGCTTCATCTTGTTTTTGTTTGTGGTTTGATTTTTTTCGAGTGTGGATTAACTAAGCTGTGAAGAAAACGATGATAGAAAGTGCTTATGATTAGCGGATATATAAGCAAAGAGGAGAAAAGGAGAACGAAAGGGGAAGTACTGAGGCTTTAAAAAGGTTAAAAGCAACAACTAATTAGAAAGTTCGTGAGGGTGGTCTTAAAATATATCTATAGCAAATTCAACCATAAATAAATAGTAATTAAGAAATTAGTTTCAGACGAACGTGACCTTAAAAATTGCAAATCAACTTAAAACTAGTTATGAATATTTAAAAGCTAAGATAAGAAAATCACACAGATCAAAATAAATATAGTTTGTGTTTGAGAAAAGCAAAGACACAAGAGTTCAATTAAATTAATTAAAGATCAATCCAGACTGGCAAAACTGTTTATGATTGTTAAATTGTGATCAAATATTTAATTTCACGCCCTCTAACACTTTATCGGCATGGCAAGCAAACAACTCAATTTCAACATCGGCAACAGCAAAAACATCAACGATAACTAACAAACACACACCTTTAATTTGCAAGTCAACAGCCCACAAATAACAACTAAAAACAATAACAATAATAGCAATAAAAATAATAAATAATAACCTTTAAAAAAATACCCATAATTATGTTGGACAAATTGCGTGCTGGCTGCACATTAAATACTCGAAAACGTATTTGCAGAAATAAATTTAAATAGATATATAAAAATTAACTGCAATTTTACTTTCCAATTCAATAAATTTGGCGCACGCAGTACGCGGCTTTGCGTGTCTAGCATGTGTATCTGTATCTCAGTATCTTAGTATCTGTATCTTGTGGCTTGTGCAGCCTCAGTTGGCGCCCACACGGCCCGCTAGCCAAGATTTATTTGCCTCACTTTTTGTTGATGGACAGTAGCTGCGAGTGAAGCTTCGAGTTTCGAGCCAAACTTCGAGCGTTGGCCAAAACGTAAACACAAAGGCCACGTTAAGAGAACAGTCAACAATTGCGCTTTCATTGCGCTGCCTTGCACAACTCGGCGCGGATTTGCATTCATCTGGCAATCCACTCGACATTCAAATTTCATAACTTTAAATATAGTTTCATTGACAGCCGTCGGCCACGCCCAAACGCCTCAAACTAAAATCATTCCACGCTCATCAAACAATTTCGGTCTTTTGTCTAGTTTGGCGCATTTATCGTGGACGTCTTTCATAATTTATTTTTTTCTTTGCAATTTTTTCTGCGACTTGAATAGTACGATAAAAAAAAAATCCCCAAAATATATGAAATTCATTTAGTACGCGCACTCGCACTCGCAATGCGTATTTACTTTTGTATTCAAAGCTATTCACTGTTGATTATTTATCCACTCATTTCACGGGCTGTCACTTCAATTGAGGCGTTCAATTGCAATCGACGCCACATCCATTGAATATGGGTCACAAAAGCCGACATATTGTGTTCCGAGTACGCAAAGCATCAATATTTATTTGGATGAGTTGCTATCTTGACCTCTGTCAGCTTTTCGAATAACTAGAAATTTAAATAGTCAATTATAGGCACAACTGTGTGAAAAGATGTCACGGCTTAGATATTTATATAAGAGTGTTTATATAGCATTGATATTTAAGCCGACTTTAAACGATGATGCAGGATATGGCTAAGGAGTTAAATAATATAAGTTGATTTTATGTTATGTAGAAATATTGTAAATTCTGCATAATACTATAATATTAATTATAAACGATGTAAGAAAATATTCACATGATGCACATCTCTAATGGTAAACGAAAATAGCTATTATCCCTGTCGATCTTCTATTCTGGTCACTCACACAGATGATGATGGATATCCAAGATATACTGAAATTTAACTATGTATGCAAATCTGTATTATAAAACCTCCAAGCTGTAATCTTCACATGATAGTTTAATGGTAACTGTGGCATACTTAGCTTATATCTCGCTTTAATTTTTCAATACAACAAATTTTATTGTGGTTTTTTTATAGTCTACAAACTCGTTTATGACAAATTCTACAGAGAGCTTAAAAAACCATTTTAGCTGATTTCTTACTCTAACAATCCTTTATAAACTGAGCAGATACAATTTCTTAATAAAAAGATAGCGCCTGGAGCTCATGGGTATATCAATATTTAGCAGTTGTTAGCTCTAATAATTTTCTTCTCCAACATTCCATTCGCTCACCCAAAACCTCAACTCGAACACCGAATTGCAACTTTACGCTTTAGATCTTTCTTGCAATTTAATTGTAATGCATTAATTACACATTAGCATTTGCCGCAGTTGAGTTTTTCTTTGACTGCGCGCCATGGCTTGAACCCCCCCCCCCCCCCCCCACAACACCCCCTTTTAACTGGCTCTGTGTCAATTGCGGTGCCATTGTTTGCCAATGAAACGAAAACTTTTGTGTATATTTCTTCAGCCGGAATTCATAATTTATAGGTTAGCAGTGCTTGGGTAAAAGCAGAAATCGACATAGAAGCAAAGTTCTTTCAGTTTTAGCTTCACTCGATTACCCAAGCTTAACAATTGAGCAATTTGAGATGATATCGACAATCCAATCAAATGCCTGGCTTCTTAAACTGCTTCTGGTTTGCTCATTTAGCTGTTGGTTATCGTTGTTGTTGTTGTTGGTCTCGTGCTTCTTTGTTGGTCACGCAATCTGTGCACTTGCCTCGCTTTTCCGCGAAACATTGTTAAGAGTCGTCCCGACATGCAAATTACTTCGCAGAGGTCTCCACTCTGGGTAGGCCCCAGTGGCCCTTCCACAATCAGTGGTCAAACACACCGCATAAGTCATAGCCAAAGCTCCGAAGTCATTTAACTTTCGCATTTTCAGTTCGTGACAATTTTAAACAATTATTGTATCTAAACGAGACGTTGTCATCGCAGCCAGAGTCTACCCTAGACTGACCATTGTTCAGCGGTTAATAACCTGACTGGGCTGAGCTTACAAATGAGGCGTTTAGCAAATTGGCTGTTATGATTGACAGAATGACGCAGAAGTGACTGCAACAGTTGCGTTTGGGAAATTCAATCATTAGGGTATACGAACTCCTGAGAATTTAGCGAGTGGTTTTGGGCTTATAAATATATTTTATTGTTTGTTTTCCTGAGCTGCGTTACCTTATTTATTTTACTGAAAGCATTGTTTGTCTTGTAAAATATGTGAAGACTTTAATTCTGTTAGTGTAAATAAAAAGATCCGCTTCCCATAAAACAAAAATCGCGTTTTGCAACCTACAAAACAAAAAAAACTGTGATTTTTCAGGTGGTATGTGCTTTTGATAGTTGCTATATTATTTGCCTTTAAGTGTCGTCCTTAAATGTTTATCTCAATTGTTTGCTTATTTTCATCTAACGATAAATATTATTTACAAAATCTTTTATTTAAGTGTTGAAATTGTACCTAAATTTATTTTATTTATAAAAAAATTCTTGGTGATTAGGAAAGTCTCTCTCGCATTTTGTTTTAGGCCCCGTCCGTAAGCGTTTACTTCAAGTCTTGGCTATTTCTTAGCTTTTCAATTTGGCAACTCTGGAGTTGCCTTTCCAGTGTTGCATCACTTCTAATTCGCTGGGGGTTTGCATAACATTTGTCCAGTCCATTTGCAAGTTGCCTTCGCCAGTTTGTGATTATAGTAAAGTACATATTATCATATTCAGTCGAGTCTGATGTAATTGTGTATCTTATGCTTGGCACCAGGCACATTTCTTGGGCGCATATTTCACGGCTACGCCGACGCAGAAGTCAAAGCACCCGCTGGTACTTAGCGCCTGTCGTGGTCCAAATCGCCACCGCGCCCCGCCCCCACACAGCCAACTGTAACCCACTTCACACTAGAGTGCGGCCAAAGCAGACCGATTGTAGGCTCTGGCAGCAGCTCCCGCCCCAACTCCAGTTGCAGCCTCAGTCCGCCTGCCACTTTCAGTTTTCAGCTTGAAGAAAAACACTTTTCGCAAGCTTCGTTGATTTTGTGCGCCACAGAAGCTTTTGACTTGCATTATTTTTGCTGCTGTTTTTTTTGTTATTTCTCCTTTACTATTTACTATTCCGTGCCCATTCCCTGTTGTTAGCTTCTTGCAACGCGTCTTGCGTCTGCAGTTCCTAAAGTTGCCTCGTTTTGTTGCAAACAACACATTTTAATTTGTTTTGCGGTGTTTTTTCGGCGCTGCCGCTGCCGCTGCTTCTGCTGCGCATTTGAGTGCATCAGCTGAGCATGCAAGCCAAAATATGAGTTTGGCTTTCGATTTCATTAAGGGAAAATCAGCCAAAAGCACAAAAAAAAAGTTTAAAAAAAATTGGGTGTACAAATTTGCAAGTGTTGAAGTGGTGCCAAAGGTGCCTCAAACAGCATCAGTTCTGCAATCATACAAAATCCATTAGCCAACTACATGATTTTTTTCATCTTGTTAAGTAACCTTTCACATTTCTAAGTTGTATTAACTTTTTCAATTACCGCAATTGCTGTCAAGCAAATATTTCACATAATTTATGAAGTGAACGTACGTGGTTAAGGATATACATAAAAAAAGAGTTTAATAAAGTTGTGCAAATGGCAGAAGGAGGAAATTATGTTGCTTGATCAAAATAAAATTCAATCTTTCCAGTCAATTCCATTTATCTGGTGCTAATTCAATATAACAAACGCAAATTGTGTATAGTTTATATTAGATATTACATCAGGACATCCAAAAAAAAAAAAAAATAAATACATTTCATTTTTAAAGGTAATTCATAAGAGTATGTATGATCTTTGGCTTAGACTTTATATATGATATACAATGACCGAACGCGTCTAGAGTTTTCTTTTTAGTTTCCAAAACCTTTTGTTTCAAATTTTTACGTTGCACACCAAAAAATGTCATTAAAAATTGCTTAGCGCATTTTTCGCTTTAAAGAAATTTAAAGTGCAAATCAATGGGACAGGCTTTTACAAACACTTGGCCACAGAAAATTTGACTCCCACCAAAACTACAGCAACAACAACTAACGAACTGCCTGCAAGGCAGTTGTAGAAAAGAAAAACAAATTATGCAACTTGGCGGGCTTGCAACATCTTTCAGGCAGGCCAACCAACCCAACCAGCTCGCCAGTCAGATCTTTGAGGCGGCATTGCTTGAATCTTGTTTTGGATCTCTCTCTCGCAGCAGCAGCAGCAACAACAACAACAACAACAGGCGCTTCTTCATTTTCACCCTGCAGCAGCAGCAGCAATAAGAAAAACGAAAGTGCAACCAGTTGCTGGATGCCACCGAGGAGCAGCAGCAGCAGCAGCAGCAGCGTCTGGGTCTGTGGGCTTGGTCGGACGCTTACGTGACCGGCGACGAGGATCGTTTGACTTTTTGGCCATATTTGTGTTGAGTTATGGCGCAAAGATGCAGCAACTACAACTGCAATTGCAACCGCAACAACAACAAAGAAAAAAAATACAAAAAACACGTTTTACATGGCGTATGAGTAATGCGGAAGTTGACACTTGCTGCGCTCGCTGGTGGGTGAAAATTGCTCTTTGATATATTTACTGCACATTGCAGCACTAATTGCCGCATTCATCAGCTCCCCTCAATCGCTTGGCTACCTTTCCCACTCCTGGGCAAAAAGCTGCCAAAACTCATTTGGGTTTTGAGCCGCGTGTCGCCATATTAATGACCCAACCCAGCGCGTTGCCAACAAATTTGACGAAAACTTGCCACAGCGAAACCGCCTCAGAAGATGGCAAAAATGAAGAAATGGTTAAAAGAAAATATAAAAAAAAATCGCCATACTTCGGCCTGTCAATAACCAGCGATGAGTTATGTCGCAGACCCTTTTACTTTCTTTTCTCAGCGACGCTTTTAGTATCCGAAAGATGCCCCAAGTAGAAGCATTAATGATCTGCCCCATCCACATGCCATGTGAAAATTTTCGCTTAAGATTTATACATGTTTTTGTATTCATTTTAAGCCATTAATATGGGCGTAACTAAAACTGGTTGTAGATCAGCGATCATGGTAATGACTTAATAATTGAGGGAACTACCAAATAAATGCGGAAATTATTGTTATTTGTTTGGACATCAAAGTATTTAAAGTATTTCGAGAGTCTTGAGCTGCGCAAAACGAGGCTTTTACTGAATTACATTTTTGGCTTTAACATAATTGCTTAGGAAAACATTGTTCAAAAATCCCTAATAAATATTTATTGAGAAGATTGTTATATTATCTACAAAACAAATTTGTAAATATTCCAGAGCCTTAATGAATGCGAATCCTAGGCTTCCAATAAAAATGTGAAATCTAAATGGATTTTAAAGAATATGCGTGCTTTGTCTTAGATTCGTTCTCTAGATTTTATTTTTAAATAAATTATTAAGTATTATAAAGTATTCAACTTTTATATTAAGTTGTATAGCACTTTATTGTGACATGCATCTTAGGTTTTGGTGATTAGAAATATTATTGTTTTGTTGTTTATATAGTGGGGATTCTACCCACATTTTTTCTGCTCTCTCCCAAAAACGATGTCTGTTGGCTGCGTCGCACAGTGCACTGGACATTGTCCTTAACCTTTTGTGCAGCTGTTCGGTTGCCTTATTTGGCTTGCACAATTTTCCAATAAGACTTTTCAGTTGCCAAGTTGCAATGAAAAACGTGTCAGACCAGATTGCTGCCGTCTGTCTTTGTCTCCGTCTCTGTCTATTGACATAAGTTGGCTGTGGCAACAGCAACAGCAACGGCAACGGCAACGGCCTGCGATTACAACAATACAACAACAAACGGCAATAACCCAATGCAAACTTTTTGGTGAACAAAGTAAAAAAAAAAAACAGCGTTTTCAGCCACATCATCATCTTCCTTTTGTCCGCGAGCAGGAACTGGTCACAGTCAAAGACCAAGCCGAAGCCGCGGCTGACTGAAGTTTCTTTTACGCGATTTTGCTTTTTGTTTTTGGTATTTCTTAATTTTAAGCCTTATATTGTATATATATTCATATGTATGCATATATATATATATATATATATGTGTATATGTATATAATGTAACTGTATAATGTCTCACGTAGCGTTTGCAGTTGCTTTTTTGTGTCGTGTAAACAGAAATTGCCACCGACTAACAGACAAACAACAACGGACAATGTGCAACCAACAACCAACAACTGTTCAGACATTACAACAATCCAGGCAACATCTGTCGCCCATCATCTCACCAATGTCCAATACCCTCTCAGTATGCCCAATTTGTTCGGGTTATTTCTGGGCTTTACTATCAAGCCAAACTGTTGTCATATCATTCAATTTTAGTTTTCAATTTTGTTCGTTTTTATTTAAAATTGTTAAATGTATATTTGTAGAATCTTCGATTTCGGAAATTTGGCTTTCACTTTCGTCTAGAGCAATCTTGACCAAGAGAAGTGCGTACAAAAGAGTCTTAAGATAAGCAAATTTTAAAATGCATACGAATTCTATAAAGAACAAAAAATGTACATCATTACTAAATGGTCGAATACCTAATTATAATTAGGACTTAAAAATCTGGTGTATCTTAAATTAGTTTTTAATATTAATAATCATTTTAATATAGAAACTACTGAATTAAAAATTTCTGAATCAATAGAGTCTTATATAATTTGTAAGACCTATAAAGTGGTTAAATAAACACACTTTTAAGAGGCAACTACACAAATTCTTTTAATTTAATTAAGACATATTTAGTTTTTCAGTTTATTTCAGCCATTAAAAATATGCTGCTGGTCTACTATGCAAGCTTCAAAGTGAGTTAAAAATTTCTGGGTCTATGTCAACTATATCCGATTGGCATTGTAATAGACTTATGAGCCACGCTTTTTAATTGGCAGCTAGTAATAATAATAGAAGTAATAATAATAATAATAATAACGGCGCAACAGCTTGAAGCTACTTTGTATCTTTGAGATACGCGCATGGCAGGCCCTTCAACCTGTTCATTGTCACCGCTCGCATTTTATTGTATGAATTTCAAGTTTTAATTTCTTTTCGTTTTGTGTTGCTCAAAGTTGCTGTTGTTGTTTATTTTTTGCGCGTGGTGTTGTTGCAGGGGCCCGTCGTTCTAGCAGGTTTATTTTTTGTTTCATTTCGTTTTGTTGTTATGGAAAGTGGGTCAATCGAGAGATCTTTATAAATATTTTGGTTGCATATTTATCTCAAAGATACATTTTTTCGGTGTGACAAACAGTTAATGGATTTGTGTTGAAAAATGAAAGTTGTCTGGCAACAAGAATTATATATTATATATCAAATCGTAACAGGATGACACTTGCCCACGCGCTATAATTATGATTTGGACCCAATCACATCGGCTATTCAAAGGCTTTAATGTATTTGTATCGGATCTTCCACTTGAAGCTCGTTAACTGGCGCTACACGTTATCAAAGGGCATCAAAGTCGAATCCAATTGGTTTGCATTGTATCAAAATGAAACCCAAAAATAAGTAAAGTAATTGAGCGCTAATCACACGCAGAGCCAATTAGGCAGCCCCTTCCCCGTCTCCCTACTCAACACTCTGCTGTTGGTTGTGATGTGATTTGGTTTTGTTTTGAACTCAATTCGTATTTAGTTGAGTGGGGCCACAAAATGATTGCGCTCTGCTGCTGAGCGCCAGTTGAGAATTAAATCGAATTTCAATTTCGATTTCATTGGAAATGCTCGGCGCACGTGGAAAAGTGTACAAAATTGTGCCGCTGATGAAGCGCTTGATTGGACAGCGTCAAGTTAATGGAAATGAAGCCAAAGTGCTGAACGCCACGTTGGACAGGAAGTGCTGCTTAGTCAAACAAATTGAAAATGCAATCGAGCCAGTGATTTGCTATGATATAAGCCATATTATGAAATCGGAGAGCAATTTGTGCACTAAGAAGTGGAATAAGTACGCAAATTAAATAATAACTTGGAAGCAGGATGTTGAAAGCAGTTGAAATAAAATATAAATAAATGTGAAATACTCCTAAATTTATCCTGAGCCAAACAAATTCTAGATATATTTTCTTAAAAGGAATATTTTAGATTTTAACTATTATAAAACAAATTAATCAGTAACAGTGTAAATATTAGCAAAATATTTGTACATTTTATTTAAAATTAAAATGAACGTTTTTTTAAGCCTCACAAAAAAAAATTGAATAAGAAATTGTGTTTAAAAGCAAACACAAATGTATATGGTATCTTTAAGCTATATTTTTATTTAAAAAATTCGAGCGTTTTGTGCGCTTAAACCAAATGTGGTATCATGAATATTATCAAAAATGCGTTTACGTAATAAACACCCAAACAAAAGTGTTGGCCAAAAAACAAATACCAATTATGAACATTAGTTCATCCGCAAATCAAAGCCAACAACAACAGCGAGCGAAAATAACAACAAAATTGGAAATATCATAAATTGTTGCGGCTGTTGCCAAGTTTGGCAACGGCCATGAAAGTGAAAACTATAACAGCGGATGCCACAAATGCCACATTGACCAACAATCAAAATATAACAATGGCAACAGCAACAACAACAAGGGATAAGCCTGCTTGTGGCCTAATCACATATACATATATGTTTGTAATAAATTACTAATGGCAATCAATTATGATTAGTTTAGTCTTGATATTTGTCTATATATAACCAAGGCGAAGATATCAGTTAGAAGCCAGCTGGAACTGACCTAAGATCACAGAACATTTAGCTGACTTGCATTTTTTTGGCTGATGCGTTAAACGTTTTATTGATACAGTTTTTGATGATCTGTTGACCATTACCAGAAAACAGGTTTATTATCCGCGGCCTTAAACGTTGTCATGTCTTTGTGGCTTTTACTCTGCGCTTCCTTTGCATCTTCATTAAAATCAGCTCCAAAAAAGAGGTATATAAAAAAAAGGGAAAGTTCATTGAGGTGACTCAGTTGCATATTTGTACAATTAATATGAAAATGCCTATGAAAATATTTTGAATAATTGAATAAATAAAACAGGCGCCTGCTTTGGGATTAACGCATATCTTAAACAAGTTTCAGGTCTTTAGGAATTTGGGAAATTTTCCTTGTGGTCTATCCGAAAATTGCATAATGTGAGCCCAGTCATATTTTCTAGACATTTTTTAGGTATTATTGGCATTTTAATTGAACAGCAACTTTCTTTGACTCACATGACGCTTAAAAACTGTGTCAACTCGATTTTTTTCTTCCCCCAAATGACAAATCAGATTCACAACTAGATTTGACAATAAATATTTGCATATGATTCAATGAAAATGCAAATATATTTTCTTTCTTATAGACGCTTTTGGCACGTATTTAGGTTATGTGTTGTGCCAGAGAGCTTTGTATATAAATATTGTCAATGGCTAGCTGATTTTATTTGTTTATGACTTGGTTTCAGTTTTTGAAAGGATTATAAGCAATTCTTTATGGAGCGATTGTATATGTATTATAGACTTTGCAACAATGATTACATAGATGCTTTTATTATCTAGTCCACAAATTTTAATTTTAACCTCATTTACAAGAGCAGCAAAAAATATATAACACAAAAAAACGAACAAAGGCTTTCAAAAAGTTTGATACTATAGATAAATCATTTATTAAGTCTTTAATTTATTATTTATTAAACAATTGAATTCAATACTAAAAGTTCCTTAATCACCCATTTTATATACATATTGTTATATTTTTCTTTCAAATGTATATTTTTCTTTAGAAAATCGGAGTAAATTATATATATATATTTAACCATAAAACTTACCCCAGTATGTATTCCCGCATTGGGGGGGATAAATCCTTGTGCATTCGCAGTGACCACCCACAGGCACAAAGTGCCCCAAAGTGTCAGCAAAATTCGCATGTTTCACAAAAATTCAAAAAGCCGATATAATGTGTATTTAGATTCTTTCCAAGTTAAATATTTATTTCTCTCGTATCGATAAAATATCGTTGCACTATTTTTTTTTTTTTTTTTAAACAAAACAAGATGAAAACGTTGCTATTTAAAATTCTTTGCAAATATCCAATTGGCGCGCGAGAAAAATGTCAAAAATGCGACAAAAACACAAAACTGAAGTCAACTTTTGCAGGGCGCGTTTTGGATTGAACGTTTTCTATTTGCTTTATGCAAATGCAGTTAGTTGGTTTTTTTTACTATTTGTTTTATTTAGTATTCCGTTAGCGTTGTTGCTGTTGCTGCCGCGTCGAGTGGAGTCGAGTGGAAGCCGCAGACACGACTTGTCCGGTAAAAGTTCGATGCTTAACTGAAGATCATTAAGCGTTTGGTAACAATTTAAGCCAAGCCAAGCCAAGCGGCGAAGATGCCAAAAAATGCGAAGCCAGCGACGCGACGATGCGACGATGAGCCCAGCAACATGTTGCTGACAACATCGGCAACATCGGCTGCGGCAACATTTGCTGAGAGCGCTCGCTGCAAAGAGAAAGCATTAAAGAGAGCACCTGAGCGATTGCAGTTGAAAGAGAAAGTGTTGTTTGGCTTGGCAACATGAGGAAATGTTGCGCTCTAACCTGAGTTTTGTTTTATTTACTTATTTATTTATTTTTTTTTCAAATGCAATTTCTTGTTAGCTCTTCGGCTGGCAGTCTTTATCAAACCAGAAATGGCTGGCCGGGCAAATATGATGCCATCTTCAGCGATTTCGATTTCATTCGCCGAATCACGTAATTTCCTCAAGCTGGCGTACTCGGAAATGCAGATAAGAACGCAAATTGGAGGCGTACGAATCGCATCTAGACTAGACAATAAATAACTGTTAATAGCTACCGAAATAAATGC
Source organism: Drosophila nigromelanica (assembly GCA_004149465.1). Lineage (NCBI taxonomy): Eukaryota > Metazoa > Arthropoda > Insecta > Diptera > Drosophilidae > Drosophila > Drosophila nigromelanica. Next base: position 35,831 of record SCDS01000179.1, on the reverse strand, counting down.
AGACATCATCATTAATATAATAAGTATCAGTTACAGACGTGTGTCACAGAGCTGCAACAAATATGCCAACAACAATTCGTACAACTCATTAAAACTGCATTCCAAGCACGATGTGTCTTAATTTTTTTTTTTTTTCGTTTTACAAACTATTTGTCTGGCTCATTTAAAGTGATTCATTTTTTTTCTTTTTTGTTTAGTTTTTCTCGTTGCTATAATTATCAAAGTATATGATTAATGTGGACTACCCGTTGTCCGCCCGCTTTATGCATGCTTCAAATTAGGAAGTAGCTCTGATCCCGCTGAGCTCACATATATATGTTTGTGGCGCTCTACTTATAAACATATTACACACTTCCATCAGATCCCCCGAAAATATCCAAAGTAGCTTATTTCGTGAATAACAGCTGCAGGTTGATTTGGATTAGTTTTTTTATAAAGAAAAGGCACAGCATGACTTGGTCAAGAGATCGGAAATAATTAATGGTTAATAGTGATGAGGCCTGGTGAGAGATTAGAGTGGGGATTCATTTATAATGCCAGTTTAAATCTCAAGGTTACAAAAGAAACACACTTGATGGAAACTAAATAAGGACAAGACAGTAGGAAATACGAGATCAATATATATCGAAACAATCTTTAAAACAAATATAAATATAAAAATAAAATAATATAAAAATCGGTTGGAAATATTTTACAATATTATTTTTAGCTTTGTAGACCTACAGGTGAAAAGAATGCCTTTAAATATTGCAAATTTAAATAGGTTTGGTGCACAGTGCACAGAAATTTAGTATTTAAAAGTTAACAAAGTTGGTTCTTATCAAAAATGGTTGCTGTTGCTCTGAACAAATTTTTAAATACTTTTTGTGAAAAGTGTATCAAATGTGCCCTAAAATTGATATCTCAGTCCACTACAGAGATGAGATCCTTGCCCTAAATGCATGGGATGGATGGGTTCCTAGCCAAACTTTTTTTTCAATTATATAGATATTTTTTGTACAATATTGTGACACCTTTCCATAGTTAGCTTAAAGTGAATTGAACAATTGATTTCCTCTTGTGAAACACAACTTGGCTGGCCTAACTGGCTGCCAATCTGGGCCCTTATCAAAGCGCAACCTGGGCCAATCAACGACAAATTATGGCATTTTCAGCTTTCCAGCAATTATTGCAGCAATTTGCTGCTGGGACCCACTGAAATTCGGCAACGCAGCTAATCGACAGATCCGTCAGCCCAACAGCCACAAACACCTCAGCGTCAGCTTTCATTAATAAATTTTCACTTTCATAGAGACACACACACACACAGACAGACACAGACATAAAATATGCAAGCGAATGGTCAATTAAGTCGATGCCCAATGCAATTCTAGAGAAGGTTTAAACTCCACCTCGCTGCGCATTACATAAGCATACCCAAGATACCCAAGCGGCTTATCGGGTTTCCTCCGGAGCTGGGCGACCCTACAGATAGACAATGATAATGGCCCCGCTGATTTGACTGATTCGGTGGCCGTCAATGATGCCGCAGGTTGTTCCAGGTCCAATGACTTGAGACGTTGCTTCTTTTGTGTCCGTTCGACGCTTCAAATTTATTTGATGGCTTTCTTTGTTTAGTGATTGGGTGCAAGAAAAGCGTCGATGACTTTAAAATCTAATATATAAAAAATACAAAAAAAAAGAAAACAAAATATTTTCACCTGTTTGTCTGGCTTAACACATTAATAACTTGCTGCTAGTCAGTTTATCAATAATAAAATATAATAAAAAAAAACTCAAGTTCAATTTAAGAAGTTTCCCTCTTTTGTCTCAAGTGATTCTAACAGAGATTGCATTTATGTTTGTCTTGTTTGTTTACACATTAAACGTTCACGTCGTTTCTTACAATTTGAACATATAACTCTCGAAATAATTATAATTATAATGAATTTATGTTTTTTACTTTCGATAGATTTCGTGGCCTCTCTTTAAATAAATTAAATTTAAAATTTAAAAAGGTATTCCCTATCATGGTAAAATTGACAAACATTTTTGAATGCCAAACTCCCGGGTCCACAGCTCCTATCTTTGAAACTATCATAACTGTGAAGCGATTTTCATGTTTAATGTAATTTGCCCTGTAGAGTCTGCATTCTAAATGTATCCATTTTTTAAAACAAAAAGTTTTTAAAATTTTGGCAAAACAGTAATTTTCAACAAAACTGCTGTTTTTTTAAATTGAGAATTGCGAATTTATATTTTTAATAGATTGGCTATGTCACAATTATCTTAAAAAATAAAATTTTAACAGATTTTGTCAAATTTTGGTTTTTAAATTCATCAAAATTGACAACATTTTTGACTTGTAAAGCTCTATGATCCATAGCTCTGATATTCAAGCTTCCATAACTTTGTCAAAACTAAACCGATTTTCATGTTTGATAGCATTTTTATTATAGATTTAATCTACATTCAAAATATATGCAATATTGCATATACAAAATTTGGAATTGCAAAGTTATATATTTTATTATTGTGGTTGTCACATTTAGCATACAAAAAACAACATTTAACGAGATTTTTATGGTTACATTTTTTTGCCAAAAAACATGCCAAAACTCACAATTATTTAACACGTAAGGCTCTGTGATCCATAGCCGGCATATTTCAAAATCCCTTAACTTTGTCAAAACTGAACCGATATTTAAGTTTAAAAGCGTTTTGGTCATGGTTGTTTGATTCTGATTTTCAATTCGTTGGTTGTTTTTACACTGTAAACGAGTATTGCGAGTATTGAGACGTGACAGTTGAGACATGGTTGCCGCCATCGCATTTTATGCAGCAGTAATAAAATGTATCATATTTTTGCGAACCGCACCTATTATTGTGTCATGGGCTGTGCTCTACCTGCAGATAAAAAAGATATGATATAATACTATATGTTTTTGTACTTGAGATTAAAGCAACTATTCGTTAAACGAGGTTTTCTCAAGTGTGGGAAACTGCAGAAGGCGGGCAATTTAGAATACTTAATTTTTGGCATAAGTTAAAGGTCTCAAGATGATCGGCAAACTGGCAAACGCCCAATAGCTGGGCAATATTTGTGGAAGAGATTACCAAAAGACAAAGTCACACAGCTTTGGCCAAGTTAAAAAAAACAGCAGAAATCAAAACATTGACAAAACAAAAACAAAACTAAATGCTGTACAAATAGCAACAACAAAAGGCTCGAGGGAGAAAGACTTTCACCTTTGTGACGAATGATCACCACAAAAAAATTAAAAAGAAGACACAGGCACAGAAAACAAAAAGCAGACGGAGACGCAGCCGCAGCCGCAGCAGCAGAAGCGACGGCCTTCGAGTTGCCATGGACCCGAACCGATTCGAAACCGACCTGGCAACGGCCAACAAGTGCCAGACGATGCGATCATGAAGATCATCGCAAGAAAAGAAGAAGCACCAGCAGCAGCAGCAGCAGATGTTGTGGCTAAAACTGGAGACGCAGCTTGCGTCAATAAACCTCTGACTCAATGAGACTTAGGCAGCTGCTTATCACTCGAAAAGCTCAATGGGAATTTATTTATTTATTTTTTTTCTCCAGTTTCGGCTTGGATCAACGATCGCCGCTGATCGTGTGGCAGCAACTTTTACTTTCCATTCAAGAATTAGACTTTACCACACATTTGCCTGGTCTTTTTGGAATTAAGTCATAGAGTTGAGTATTTGAGTGGGCTCGTACTTAGAATTCTCGCTTTCTCGTCTTTTTCTCTGATGCGTCGACGCGCCCACGCGGCACTTGTCGAGTGTTTCACGTAAAAAGTGGAAAGCATTTATCAACTTTTAGGCCTGTCAACAACTTTAAACCACGAATAATTGTAGCTACAATCGGTCCGGTTGCGCCTGATCTTCTCTTCTTGTATTTATTTTTCGTTAATTTCTCTAATTCCAAATTGTATGCTATCAATAAAATCAACATATAATTCAAATTATCTATCGGCTATTACCCAAACACCCATTTAAATGGCCAAAAATTAAACATACCCATCATTTTTGCACAGTCGGATATTACATAATGAAAAAAAAAAACGTAGTTACCAAAACTAAATTAATAAATTGATGCCTTAAGGGAGTTACAAATGGTGTCAAATGTTGTGACCATCAATAGAGACGCAAACACTGAATAAAGTAAATGCTGATCATAAATAATGAAAACCTTTGATAAGCATCAATATTTCACAGGTGAAACTGGCACATGGCATGGCTGATGAAAATATCCACAAAACGTTTATTATATATTTAAATAGATCATCTTCGGACATTAACCAATTTTAGATGACATCAGACCAATTGAGTGGGGATTTTTCGGTAAACTCGGAATATACAACCTTATATACAACCCCAATTATAAATAACTTAAAAAATTGATTTTTGACTGTTATATATTTGTTATGCCTAAAAGTATGCTGCACTTTTAAATATTTAACCCTTAGGTGGTGTCATGTAACTGGCTTACTCTGACTTTAAAAAAACCATAATTCAAGCTTTCTTATAATTCCGACAAAAATATAAGTTTTTTTTTGTAAAAATGTAGGAAGTCAGACTTAACATAGTTTGTTATTTGATTAAAAAAAATGCTGCAGTTAATGGTGCCCTATAAGGAGATAGCTGCTTTGTTCAGCAATTTGCATACAATATATTTAATAAAAATCTGCATTTACATCTAGAAAAAGAACCGTAAATAATGCCATAGGCATGTTTCTCAATTTGAAATTACCAAACCTTGTAAAAATTGAGCCGACAAAGAATTACATTCCATGAATATTTTGGCCTCTATGTTAGTTCATTCACTAGTAGTTTCTTGAGTCCAGCGCTTAGCTCATCTTCAAATTCGGTAATCTTTATTGACAGTTTAGATTTCAAAATTCAAAAACAATTTAAAGTTTTGAGTACATAATTTTTAATTTATTTTCCAATTATTGTATTGATTACATGTTTTCTTTCTGGTTTCTATACCATTAAATATGATTCATTAATTTAAAATTGATATATTTTCATAATTAAAAGTAGTTTTTTGTTTGCTTTTATTTTTAATTTAATACTAAACTTTAAATTCGAAACTCACTTTGTAAATCAAGTTTTGCTTTTTTTTTTTGTTTGTTTTTTAACTTGTTTTCAATTGAATTAAAAGGAATAATACATAAAAGAAAAACATTATTTAGTGGTAGTTAGGACCGGCAGAGAAATGTATATATAATAATATAAATAATACATAAAATAGGCGAAAATAATTGTGTACATATATTTATGTGTATATATAAATATATATTTGGATATATATTGGTGATATATAAACGTACGACATTATCAAAGTCATGAGCAAAAGTTGCATTTTGTTTACAGTGATCTCTAAAAGTACATTATACAAACATTGTTCACTTGACAGTCTAGGCTCAAGAGAGAGACATGGGGAGTTAGAAAGAGAAGAGGGGGCATTAGGGTAGCTCAGCTCTTTCCCGCTAACGGTTATTATTCAACTGTACTCGTGTACGTGTGTGTGTGTGTGTTAACACAAACTTTGATTATATTAAAATGGTATTTTTATTTGTTTTCTTTTTGTTCCATTAATACGATTTACATATAATTAGTTATATTTCTGTTTCTTATATATGCTTTGTGTGGTATTGGCCATAAATTGTTGTTTATTTGCACAAAAGTTTTGTAAACCTATCTCTAGGCAATAATTACGAATATAGTATAGTTCATTAATATGTATACTCTTTAGATTATGACATGTTCTCTTGCACTATGTGTGAGTGTTTTGGGCATATTCAATTATATGCGGCTCCATTCTGGATTTCTCTATCGCCTAATGTGGAATCGTATTCGTAAGTGAAATCTTTAACGAATCCGTTAGCCGACTATTTCAAGCAAAATAAAAACTTAGATTAAACTTCAATATTCAAGAGTTCTGGTCGAGAATGCTTCAGTTTGTTATATAGTTAACTAGGGTAGTTCCGATTGATAATTTGGTGGGTCTATGAGGCGCCCTAGCTGAGAAGTTCAATGATGAAAAAATACTATATTTGAGCTTTATATATAGTTCGATTAAGCAGCTGAAACATTCCGACCTTTGCCAAAACTTACAAATTATATAGTTACACTATATATTTATATGCATATATAGATATATGTGTGTGTGTAACTAAATAATAACAGCCTTGATACTGTTGCAAAAGACATGGAAGCTGTATGAAATTGTTTCAGAATTCCTTATAATCCTAGGCATACTATATGTATATATAGATATAACTATGTTATGTTGTTCATTTTGAGCTGTGTAGGATTCTTCTCAATTAATTTATTTGTTCGTGTTGAATACAGTTTTGCATACATATATATGAAGAAGAATACGATGAGACAGTGTTGAAAAACGTATGCATTTTTGCATGCTCAGTGGAGGGAAAGAGTTGATGTTTAGCAAATACTTTTGGGGAAGAGAATACATACAGGGAATACAATTGAATACATCTTGATATATATTCAGCTATGGCAGTAGTAAAAAAATCAGAGAAAATAATTGGAGAATACTGCAAAAGTGTTGCAAGTGTGTGTGTGTGTGTGTGTTTGTTTGTGTGTGTGTGGGCGTACATACATAACTATAATTATACATATCAACTATATATCTACGCATATAACTATATATATATATATATTTATATATATATATATATATTCGGAACCGGAAAGACACACACCTAATACGTAGTACACAAATACACAGACATACGCACACACATAGCTTATTTTGATACAACATATTAGATTATTAGCTAGAACTAGGTCGGAGCAGCCGGCAGCTCCTCCTCCCGCAGGGCAGCGCATTGCTGTGGACGCCACTTCTAGCTCCAGAAGTCCATCATGTTAACCAGCTTGCACTTCTTGAGCTCCAGCTTGGTGGGCCTCGCCCGGAGTCAAGCACGTCCAAAGATCGCCCGGTCGGAGACATCGCCGGTCGACTGCGAATGCGACATGGCGCCGACATTTGTGGCGCTGCCCGCCTGCCCCCCGGCCCCGCCATGATGATGATGATGATGGTGCGTGGCGGTGGCAATGGTCGCCGTCGAGGCATTGTGGTGCGTCACGTTGTGATGGTTGTGCGCCAGCGTCGAGCTGCCGTATTTGCTGCTGCTGCTGCTGTTTGTGTTGTTGTTGCTGTTGCTGTTGGTGGTGGCGATGGCATTGCCAACTCCGATCGAGCTGCCGTTCAGGTGCTTCCTGGTGGCCGCCGAGGAGACGTGATGTGTGCTGCCGCTGCCGACGCCGCCGTAGATGCGATGCAGCGAATATTGCTGCACCGACTCCAAATCGGAGACGCTGGAGGTGATCTTCGAGCGCACGGCCACCTTTTGCATGCTGTTGTATTTGTCGCTGGCGCTCAGCTTGATGTCCGGCAGGTGTCCGTTCGACTGGGCGTGCGCGTGGGCGTGGCTGTTGACGTGGGCGTGAGCGTGGGCTTGTGGCTGGCGCGAACTGCTGCTCGACTTGGTCGTGATGGCCGCATTGCTGACGGCTGTGGTGCTCGTTATCGAGGCAACCACTGGCCCGCTGCCGGGCGAGATCTCTGCAAAGTTGTAGCAGGAGGACTTCTGGGAGACACTGTTCAGGCCGGAGCTCGATGAGCTCGTTGACATGCGGCAGCTGCGATGGCGACTCGACGCGGATGGCTGCAGGAACTCGTGATGCGCCGCCTCATCGGGCGTCATCCGCTCCGCGGGATCCCATTCCAAGCAGCGCTGCAGAAAGTCAATGAAATACCGATCCTGACAGTGCAGAATCTGCGACAGCGATTTGCTGCCCGGCGAACGCTTCCGCCCCTTCGTGTTGGTTATGCAGCGCGGCGCATCCCGCGAATCGAAGAACAGGCGACGGCGACGCGCCACCGAGATGAGCACCTTGGGCGGCAGCCCCAGCACCTCCATGATGCAGGCCAGCTGCTCCACCTCGTTCTCGCCCGGAAACAGCGGGAAGCCCGTGTACAGCTCGGCCAGAATGCAACCTGCAAAGCAAAGTGATAATTAGTATTGATTTGTGTGCCCTGTCTTAGAATAGGGTATATGCAAATGTTGGATAACTTTGAACCGATAAAGTGTATTAGTTCCTGATCAGCAGATTAATAGATAAATATGTGCATGCTTGTTTAGCATTTACATATTTGGAACCACTTGCAGCTGGGTACAGAGTATTGCCCAGTCGGGCAAGCTCAATTGCAACATTTGCACTTGGTATAGTTCACGTCTATGTCACTTTGCTGCAGTCATTTGGGCTGTCAGCCGAGGCGCATTGGCCTTGACTCTGACCCGGACACGTGTTTGAGCTTGACCACAGGACACAGTTCAGTTCAGTTCAGCTCATTTCAGTTCATTTCAGTTCAGTTCAGTTCAGTACAGGCAGTCTCTAGTGCATTATTTATGTGCTGCCGTAAATTGTTTAAGTGCCTTTGAGGTTGTAAAGTCCAGCGCAATATTGATTCAATTGCCGAAGGACCTCAAATTACAATGCTAAACTTGATTTGAGATATGGCTTCCATGTGACTCATGTGCAGATTGACTAATAATAACAGTAGATAAATTGAATTTACAGAATTTAGTCTAACTCTTACTTGGTCTTATTTTTGATTTGTGAACTCATAACCAATCTAGGCTTACAACTTAATTAACTACAATTCTCTAAAAAGATTTTATTGCATGCTTGGCTTCACTTCTAATTGATTCTATGAATTTCGAGGTAATGAGATAATTATTAGTATTAAAAAATATTTTCCAAGTAAACAACGAGGTTTCGGATTACAATCACAGATAATTGTGCAACTTATATGTTTTCATCAACCTATTTTATTTGCTATTTAGCTATTTATGTCTCTATTATATGGTTCTTAGCAACGTTGATGTAAACTAAACAAGTATGTTCTGTGCTCGAATAACTGGTCTGGATATATTATTATCATTTGTTTAATATTTATAATTTTAATTGATCTATCTATCTATTATTTAATATATCTATTATCTAAAGCAATGTAGTTTCATTATTTCCTATCCATTCAACTTTTTTTAAGACTGTCTGTTATGTTTACATATTGAAAGTCCTTCAAACTATGCTCTTAAATTAGTTTTTGTGCCATTTCCTATTCAGATTCAAAATAATTTCAACTTTTCGTGTTCTACTTTATTGGGTAAATCCTTTCATTGCTTCTCTAACAGTTGAGCCCCGAGCACTGCGATTGGCTGGACTCATTATCCTTCTCACATATTCAGCTGCCCAATGGCAATGTTCAATCGCTGCCAACGAATTTTGTGCCGCTTCTGGTCAATACGGCAGCCCAGCGAAGTGTGAAAACACGCACTGTGCCAATTAGCAGCAACAGGCAACCAGGCTAACAGGCTAACAGCCAGCAAGGACCCTCTGGCCAAGCCCCTCACCTCGCCTAACTAGAACAATAAGATAGCGTGAGGTATTTGTGTTGAGGAGGTGGGTTGATAAGCACTCAACAAGTGGGGCCCACTTGAAGCTTATGTATACAATAATATTGCCTGCCCCTTAACATCGCTTCCTGTGCCCCTTCCCCCTACAGATTGCTCCACATCATTTTAGCGGCCATTTCCGACTACGACCACGTCCGGTCAGCAGGAAAAATATCGTGAGCTCTACGCTCCACACAAAAGACTCATTAAATGTGCACAGTACGTGAGATATTGCCTGTGGTGAGTGTGTATGTGTGTGTGTCTGTGAGTGTGAGTGTGGACAGGGAGGGTCTAATAAAAGCTGGCCAGAGTTTATTTTTAGCCAGTGTCTTGACTGTTTTACGATTGCAAGCTCATGTGGGCGCTTACTTATTTGAGCTACTGTGCGCACAGCAAATGGGTTGGTGAATAATGCCACCTTTAGTCTCTGTTAGCGGAAGGGGAGAACAGGAGCACAAAGAGAGTGGGTCAGGTTGCTTTCAATTATGGAAATGAGGACAGCTTGAAAGTGATGAATAAAACCAAAAGCGGGCCTAGAATTATACAAACCATACCAAGCGGTATTTTATCAACAGAATTACAAATTAAACATCACTATAAAATTTTTGATTCAAATCGGAAATTGAAATGTCATGTCATAAATGTCATCTGTAATTTAACATCAAATTAAAAAATCCGTTTTAATCAGACAAGAACGATTAAAGTTTAGCTATTTGGTATTAGTATTTATAATAAAATCATTCCATTTATTTACTAATTTACAGACCACCCTTCAGTCAGACACAGCAATAAAATGGCAATCAAGCTATCAATTAGTATACCTGAAATTGTTCGTAATATCAACTGTCAATAAATGAAATTGTAACTCATTCAAAAGTCGGTTCAAACATGGCAAATGTCAGATGCATGAGCCACTAAAAGGGGACTCCACCCTTTTTAAATACATCCCCATGCTGCGTGGCTATAAAGCTGTATATAAAATATTTAAACGTTGTATGTGTAAGCACACTTACACACACACGCCCAGTTATTTATAGGTGCAACGTGTGGGGCTATAAATTTGCCTGCCAAATGCAGGACGAAACCCATTTAAAAATTCATTTTCATTGCAACGAGGCCAAATGCGAGTTTCAGTTTGCGGGGGACAACAAATTGTGAAACGTTTTCTCTCTTGTTTTTTTTTTTTTAATTAAAATCAAGTTTCTTCTTGTGACGAACATACCCAAGCTCCACATATCAATGGCGGTGCCATATTGCAGTCCCAGTATCACCTCCGGGGAGCGATAGAATCTCGATTGTATATACGTATAGATTTTGCGATCCACGTAACACGAGCTGCCAAAATCGATGACTTTTATCGAGCTGCTGCCGCGCTGTTTTAGCAAAATGTTTTCCTGTTTTAACAATGGAAATCAAATTGTTGAATTTTATGGATTATATCAATCAATATTAAATTACTTACCGGCTTGAGATCACAGTGTATGATATTCTCTTTATAAAGCAATCGCAGGCATTTGACAATCGAGTTGCAGAAACGCCGTATCAGACTCATGCTGAAACCATTATAATTATTCTTCTTGATCAACTCGTAGAGATTGAGACTGAAAGGAGCGAACAGAAAAAGACAGAACGATTAGAAATACAATATTTAAACATGACTCAGCGCAACCCCATTCAATCGCTTACTCTCTGCTCTCTATATACAACATTTTGAATCGCTTCGAAAATGCCCGTCGCTTAAGCCCGCAACAACGATAAAATAACATGCATTGAATTAATTTGCATTGCATGTCGCACAGAAATTTGGAAATATGACGATAACAGGCAACAACAAAAACAAATACAACAACCATTTCAACGATGGGATGGATTATATTAAAATAGCGACAGTTATAATTGTGTATTAAACTTGTAGTACTATCATATACATAAATGTACAATATAAATAGATTACATTCCTTGAATAATCATTTCAAGAACTCAGATTTGTATTATACAATGCAAATATTCCTCATTGGAAAGACATAAACAAGGCACAATTTTTGTTATTTCAATAAAATTTTGGCTACCTTTTTATTGAATAATTTATTATATTAATAATGTATATAATAAAAAAAAATCTACAATTACGCAATTTATCGTCTTTAATTGACTTTTTTTTTGGCAAAAATAAAACATTATTTTTCCACTGTTCTTTCAATACCATTTCGCTTTGCAACTGGCTTTATATCAACCCGTTTGCTATTTTTGTTTACAATTTCTACATTTTCATTCATCGCGTTTTTTTTTCTTGATTCTTATTATACGTTTTGCATTGGCAGTTGGCGATTAATTAACTGATAACGACTGATGTTTGTTTTTGGCTTTTAGTTTTTGGCCAATATCATTGCAACCACAGAGTATATTTGTTTTTGTTTTATTTTTTGTGTTTGTTTGGGTCAACACTATTTGCAGCCAAGTGCCGCTCAAGTTTTGTCAATTTTGTGATGGCTGTCATTTTTAGGGTTTTACGATTGATGAGTTTTTGGCAGTCCACACATCATCGTCATCATCGAATCGCCCGCCCTCCCTACTCTCCTAATGGCCTCCCCGTTTTGATTGACATACATTTATGTTCACATATCATTTGATATGCTGCCATCTGCGTCCATTTATAGAACGTGCTGACCGCACACACACACACAGTTTTTGCTGGCATTTCCGTTTCCTGCCTCAGCTATATGTGCAAGTATTTGCCTCCTTCTGTGTCATCTTTTTAGAATGCTATCAATAACTTCATCAGCAGCTCATCACTTGAGCTGGTTTGAAATGCACTTATTAGATGCTTTGACCCAGAAAGCTACCAGCCAGAGAATGCCAAAAGTAATAACTGAGAAGGACAGCCAAGCAGCACAAGCTGAGCTTGTGTGGTGTGTGCTTACTTTTATGCTAGTTTGTTCGGATATTCTCATAAACTTTCGTCTTGCTCAAACAAGCAAAAAAATATAGCGTCAATAGTAAATATCATAGATTTAATATCCGCACAAATGAAGTTTAAAAAGGCAAAAACACGCAATAAAAATAACCCATTAAATGAGTTCAGTATAAAATCTAGTCACAACCCCAAAATAAAATAAATTGTAATAAAAAGATGATCAATAATTTCTAAATTGTGCTTATTATTATTATTATTATTATTATTATTATATTTTTTTAAGAGGTTTAACTTATTTCGAAATTGGATTTCAAAAACTGCTTTAATTTAATCACAAAATTACATATTTAATATTAAAAGATTAAATATCATAAAATATAAAAAAATTTATTATAAAATTATAAAAATCATCAGCTTATAAAGCAAAACAGCACAAGTTCATAAAATAATTATGTAGATTTTGTTTGCTACCAATTTATAAGACCACTTTAAAGATTTTATTATTGAGCCATAAACTTCCTGTTAAGTTAAAGCTTTATGTGGAACTCGTATAAGCTTTATGTGGAACTCATATCAATTATGAAGAATGTTGCATACATTTCGACAAGCTCACGAGATGTTGAACATCTTGTTATCGCTTAATCCAATTAAGAGACGTTTCTTATGCTGGCAAGCAACAAAGCCTGATACCCTACAATGCTCCATACACACACCCACACACACACCCACAGAGCTGTTAAGACCTGTTAACGATGCCTAAAAGCCTTCTCAACTTATTGGGTTAAGCTGCAGCCTTGACTCTAGCCAAACATAGTCAATATAAACTGAAAGCCAGATACAAGGATGTTGCTTTTAGCTACATTTAAAGTGTTGGCCTTTTAAAGGTTTTAGCCTCAAGCTATTGATTGGCAACTGCAACAGCAACTCAACAGCGGCGCATAACAAACCAATAAGAAAATCATCAAAATGTCATAATTTCAATCGGGCGAACCAACAAAAGCTGGGGCCCTGTGTCAAAATGGCATATTATAACTGCATTATGACATGCCACATGCCGTCGATGACACGGCCAATGCCAAGAAGAGAGAGGGAGAGAGAGACGGCAAATGAGAGACAGTTGTCGTTCGTGAACTTGAAAACTGTTCGGGCAATTTGACTTTTTGCGATTTCCTCACGGCAAATTCCTTTTGGTAATTTGATTGATTTCCCAGCTGCTTGCAACATGCAACTGTAACGAGCCACTAATGCAAGCATTTAGCGCGCGCAAAAATAGAGAAGAATAAAAAAAAAACAACGCCCTATAAAAGAAAAAAAACTATTGGCTAAACAGCAGCTTGCATCGGTTGACGCCCCCCACAAACAACGGAACAACATTAACTTTTGTGCCAAATCAAAGGTTTAGTGTTTTGTCTAGGCAGCATAAAACTCGAAAACTCGTTTCGTTGCATACTTTTTCGGGCCTGTCAATTGGCTGCAGAATGAATTCGTTTCGCAACGCGAAATGGTGTCAACAAAGTTTGCTGCATAGAAATGAAATTGGTTTTCGGCTGTGGAGAAAGTGAAAAGTTGGCCGGTAAAAACTGGTGAAAATTGATTGACAGCCAAGCGGAAAAAGAACTGCTAGGACAAACACCTGGCGACAGTTAAAAAAGGAGCGAAATCATTTTCAACGGAATTTGGTATTAAGATTAAAAATTTAAAGAGAAACAAGTTGCGATCAAATTTAACAGACAGTGCAAAAATACTCTACTCACTCAAAATAGGTATTAAAAAATTTAATTTCGTTTGCCACAATATTATGGAGTTGATATAAACAAGAAATTAAAAAGAGGATAAGACATTGAAATATATATGTATATATACAATGTCGATGGTAACTCTTCAAATTTCACATCAAAATGTTTGATACAATAGAATAAAATTTAAAATTAAACGTTAATTCGATCCTCCGAAAATGTTACCCCAGCGGTAAAAATTTCAATTTCAATTCTCGCTTTTATTTTTAAACCATATAGTATATAGCTTAGAAATTGGGAAAGTATTTAGTATTTATGGGCACTTTCCCCCAATCAATTGCTTAATACCTTTTTAAGCTGCTTTTAAATGGCTATAAATATTATAGCATTTGGTAAAGCGCCTTCACGCAATAATCTCGTCGTTTCCCCTTTTATTCGCTTTCTTTCTCTGTGTGTGGATGTTTGATTTACTAATTAATGATGCTGTCCCTGGGCATGCCGACAACGGCCTTGATTTGGTTAAGCTATGCGCCGACTGTCACATCGGCTCAAGGCTAAGTTCCCATACATATTTATATGCCATTCGCATTTTAATTAGTGCGCGGCATTTCGTTGCCTATTTTGTGGCGCTTTTGTTGGTTGGCACAGCCTGACACAGACTCAAAAGATGGATAGAAAAAAAGGCAAAATAAATACTAGATGTTGAACTATTTAAAGTGACAGTCGAATAAAATACATGATAAATGACTTTTGGCCTTGGCCATTGCATTTGCGCACTCTGGGATCCGCTTATATCTTTATATCTCTATTTTAGCTGGCTCCTAACAAGCTTCATGCCTTGCGAATGTCAATTAGCGGTAATTACTGTACGACAGCACCCAGCATAAAAATAATACAACCTGCATCAACAACAATATAAACAGCAAACAACAGCTGCCAGCGTGGGGCACACGGTATACGCAATGCCAGCCACGCCCACGACCACAACCATGACCACGCCCACGCCCCGCCTTGTCCTAGTAACTCAATACCCAGTTGCTCAGTTCCTTCGTTTGCGGTCCCCCCGCTAATTGCAATATACACGTTAAGTGCAAAAATTAATTTAAAAGAAAAACCTTTTGCAGGACGTTGCTCATTTGCATATAGGGCAATGGGCGCTCCACCACGCCCCTCTTTGGCAGCGCATGCTGTGCTTTTTAATTAAGAATCTCCCGACTACTATCCACCAACTTGGACGCTGTTCAACGTAGTCATGTCAAAACAAACAATTACATTGCTGTTGACAAAATCTGACATGCACCCATCTATATAATATATAGGATTCACATCAGATGAGCGGAAAGTGAACTATGGGATATTTGTTCAGCTCTGATTCACGTCACAGCTTAAAGCTTACATTGATTAAATTAAAGCATTGAGAGAATCTGAAAGGACTTTCAATAAAATCCTACTAAATTACAGCTTTTATAAACTTTAAGGCGTTTCTAAATAAATAAAAATTTGTTTAAAAATGGATTTAAAATATTTGCAAGCATCTTATTAGTTTTAAAACCACACGAAAAACTTGTTCACTAGCAAAAGTGACAACTCATCTAGATAAATCTCTGATTATCTCATCATGAGCTGGGCAAATTGAAATACATACTAGAATGAGACACAAAAATCTTGACACATTGCCCAAATGAGCAATGACAGTTGAAAGGGAGACTAAGACGGAGTGACAGAGTGACAGAGAGAGAGAGAGAGAGGGAGAGAGAGAGAAAGAGGGGGCTAGGGCACACTGCTGCAGCTTTGGGACACAATTTATGACCCTGACACCCACACCATAGCGTACAAAGACCGAAACTTGGCCATGACAACATCATTTTGGCAACGTCATCTACACAATATGCTGCATAGTTATGGCGCCCAGTGTGACCATATCTCCAACGACTGTCTTTGGCAGTTTGGCAGCTCATTTTATCGCTGTCGCTGTAAATTACGTGGCCCATAACGTTCCTGAAAGTTATGGCAAATGGACTTGTGTGGAAAAGGTGAACCACAACAACTTTGCTATATGTTGATGGAAAATTAGCCATTTGGGTGTCTGTCAGTCTGTCACAAGTCCTTTAGTCAAACTAAGCGACCCAAATGTGCGGCGGTCCGTGTAGTCCTCTCCACCCAGTTCTGGATGAGCTCTTTAAGTGTGACATTAGACACATGGATTATGTGCACATTTGCGCCCAGCTCGCTTTTCTTTTATTTTACTTTTTTTGGCTTGCTGCTAAATTTCTGTTGAAATTTGCAGAGTTTCCGTTAGTATTTCCGCAGTGCCAAACATGCTAATTAGCTAATCAGCTTGGAGCAACTTTTGGATGTAGCTCACATATATAAAGTGGTAATTAGTAAAGGTAAAAAGCAGAGTGCATACGTACTATAATTGTAAATGCCGTAAAACAGAAGGGAAAAAGTAAATACGAGAATTTGGTGAAAATTGTGGAAAAGCTGCTTAGCGAGTTGTGTAGATTTTAATTAAAATGGAAAATAAAAGCAAAGACCTCTAAGTAAATAATTGTGTGGGAGTGCGTAAAAACCTTGGATTTAAGGATGAAAAATTTTAAATTTTTTATGTTTTAAAAATAAATATTTTTAATTTAGTTACTAAAGTAGTAGTAGTAGTTTGCTTATTAAATATTTAGGAAACTTCTTTTAGGTAAATATTTATGTGTTAAATAAAAAGGATATTAAAATTTGCGGCAGCTCAAACCAAAAATGTTCTTGTTGTTTCTGTTACTGTATTGCTGTATTGCATTTTAGGCTACATTTGAGATACTTAACTAACCGCTAATCCACTCAGCAAACTTAATTTGCAAGTTGCCACCAAAAACAAAATAAAAACACAAATTAACATGAAAAATTCAATTGCGTGCACGTAAATTTAATTACGTAAAACTTGGCCACACAATTTGTTTACTCGTTCAAAACAAACTTTAAACTTGCCACCACCAACTGGCGGGGAGGGGAAGGTTCTTGAGTTGTCAATGCAGAACACCCCTCCCCACCCCTCTGAATACAAGAGTCCCATGGTCATTGCAAAAACTTTTCCCATTTCAGCAACTTCTTTGGGGGGCAGAAAAGGGAAAACGAGACGCAAAGTGCGCACTCGAACAGCGATTTTGCGGCTAATTAGATTCCCAAGGAAAATAATTAATTAAGTTTTTGCATGTTAAACAGTTTAATTTTGGACGCCATATCGATTGGTGTAGTGAGTCCCTCAATTAAGGGATCGGATAATGAAAGAAAAACTCCGGCTAGATGGCGTGCTATTAATCCATTTAAAAGTCCAAATTAGAAAATCGCAAACGCTGCTCAAAAATGTCAACTTGGCGAGCAACTTGTAGGCCTGCAATTAAGACAAATTAAGCGGAAATGTCAGGCAGCAGTGTAACGGTGAAAAGGAGAAGCTAGGGGGTGACGGAGGTCCCGGAAACGGAAACAAGCCAATGCCTAAAACCATGACCTTCAACAAATTCTCAAACGTAGCTGGTTTTACCTTTTGTTTTTACGCTATTTCCACTCTACTCTATTTTTTGCATCGCGTGTTAGTTGCCATATTTGCGTTGCCAGCTGTCTAAACTTTGACATATGCAGTCATTGGCAGACGCAGAGGGGCAGAGGTGGAGCTGGCCTGGGCGAAAAGTGCGCCGCACGCTCTCCTTGGCCCGTAAAACCAACACCTGATAGGGGCTTGCCTGTCTATCAATTAGATTGCGATGCTATCGCAAACAACAACAGGTAAATAGAGATGCACACACTAGAACACACACGCACACACATGGACACACGCGCACACACACTGCAGCACGCAGCTAAATGCAGTTTATACCCCACCCCTCCCTTTGTCTACATCAGAATGTAGGCTACACGGTATTTAAATTGAAATTGATAGCCAAGCGGCGTCGCCTGCGGTTTGCTGTTCATACACATCCTTTCGCTGTGTGTGTTGTTGTGTGTTGTCGTTGTTGTTGTTGTTGTTGTGTGTGGCCTGTGGCGCTGGCATGCGAGCAAAGTAAATATAAATTTATTTGCTTACTAGCGTCTGCTGGCAATTGCATTAAAGTGGCAGTTCAATTGATAAAGCTGCGATTTTATCTAAGAATTTAAATGTATTTTTTATTGCATGGAATAATAGCGATTCAAGAAATACAAAAAACTGGTAAAAAAAACTGGTATTTAATCAAATATTTATTGTTCACAATAACTCAAGGAACCTACTTTTTAACCACACCAAAAGTTTTTGAATTTGTACAAGAAATTGTAATGAAAATACAAAAAAATGGAACAAACGAATGTATACAATAAAGAATTTTTCAAAAATTAAATAGAAATAACAAATTATATAAAGCTCATTAATAAAGTTAATTTGTAGCACTAAATAAACAAATATTTAATTTATGTATTCCAATCAAACAAACCGCAGCTATAAAACAATTAAAAATAGTTGTTTAATAATTACGAAAACCACTTGACTTTTATGGCTGCCACTAATAAATACCACAGAGATTTATTACCAACTATAATAAACAAAATCAGAGAACAAAGACAACAACAACAAACACAACAACTCATATGACACACACGCTGATAATAAGTATTAATAATAGGTAAAAAGGAAGGATGAGGGGGCTTTTGTTATCGTTATTTTTAGTCAGCCACACATGTTAAACCGTAAAAAGGGGCGATTGGTTGCCAAGGCGAAGTGCGCAACAGAGGATCAACGTAATGCGTGCTAGGCACTTGTCGGAGGACTCATAAAAAACTCGCATGATAGTTAATAACAAATGTCCCTTAATGGCTCCCACGCACGCAAAGCGGATAAAAAGACGGTTGCGAATAAATTTAATTGGCAGAACGGTAATAGAAATATGCGCGAAATATGCGCTTTTAATTAGGTAAAAATAATGAGAAATATTTGCTTCGTGACAGCCACTCGTCCCGATGGCATTGACGTCACAGCATAATCAGTTTATATAATAAATTCTCTAAGTTCTCTGAGAGGGCAACTCACCTCATTAGCTCGAAGGTAATGCACAAATGTCTACGGAAATACGTATAGTCCAGCATGTGTATAACATTATGAGATCCATCTGCATCCTTTTCACGAAGCTCATCCAGTATGTTGAGCTCAACGACCGCCTGGTTGAGGAAACGCTTCTTATTCCTTATGATTTTGATGGCCACGTGTGTGTTAGTTTTGTGATCGAGTGCTCTGATCACCTGACCAAAGCTGCCCTTGCCAATAACCTCTAATATCTCATAGCGAAAGGCTATATGATCGTGTTCAATCTGTCAAGCGTAAAATAAAGCATTTTAAACATGGACCATCAATATATAGGTTGGGCGGACTTACGATCTTGTAATTGCCATTGTCGTCATCATAGCCCAAATTTGTGGTATTGGCTGTCGGGGCGGGCTTGTTGTAATTCTTGCTGGCATGCTGGCCAAAGTACCAGACCTCTTTGTAAACCTTCAGCTCCTCAAACTCCAGATCAGTCAAGTAATTGCGATATTTTTTGACGAGCTCTATGTGAGATCAAATATAAAAAAATGTTAAATATTATTGTTTTTCTATAATATATGTTCATGCTTAACTTATTAATAAGAAAATAAAGGCTATGAATAAAGCAATCAATTTCAGAGAAATGTTAAAATGAATAATACATTTTTTTAAATTTCGAGAATATACTAAAAAGGTATAAATAATACAAATACTGGGACTAAAGCTAGTTTTAACTCAAAAAATAATCTTAAAAGAAAAAAAAAAAATAAATGTTTTAAAATAAATTTAAAACAAATGCCCTTTCTAATTTCTGACAATTATAATTTCATTAAGTTATTTTCAATTGACCTCTGTATAAAACAAGGAATCAAATAATTACTTTTCTTTTCTTTAGACGTAAATTAAATAGTATTATTACAACTTTAAAACTTTCGAATGAATATTTAGGTATATACTTTTAGAAGTGGATATTATGCCACCCACAAAACTAATTTAACTTCTGCATTTTAGTTCCATACACACAAAACTTGTTTTAATTGAGAATAACTTTTCTTTTTGAATTTTTTTGAATGGACCTGTTTGCTGTTTTGAGCTTCTCGCGGTTGAATGTTAAAAGCAAAAACTAATTGAAAACAAGCCCATGAGGCAGGCAGACCTGCGACCCTGACCTCGTTGCCAATTGTAAATTAATTAATGACCACCCCTTTCCCACCCCTCTCACTGTGCTTTGGACCAAACTCTGAGCTCAGGGAGCGTGAGCTTTGCTAATTCGCATTGGACGGCAGCGATGCGTATTAACCCAACGCGCAACATTGCAAATGTTGACAAGAGCCTTTAATAAACCCTCCCCTGCCACCGTCCCCTCTACACCACCCACCTGATGGTGTCATGGGCGTGTTGCACTTGAGCTCGGCGCTGCCTGTGCTGCTCGCCGAATTGCCGGAGCTGCCGCTGCCGCTGCTGCTGTTTGATTTGGTCGAGGAGCCGCGCTCGTTGCCGCTGCCGCTGTGTGTGGTCGAGCAGGAGACCGGCGAGCCAAGGTTGTTGTTGCTCCCATTACCGATCTGTGTTGTTGTTGTCGTCTCATTCGCATGATTGCTGTTGTTGTTGCTGCTGCTGTTGTTGTTGTTCAGGTGGCCATCGAGGCGACGTCCCACATTGCACAGCTGCGGCAAGTCCAGCCGCGAGCTGGACAGACGCACATCGCGTCGCAGCTTCTCGTTGTCCAATTGTATCTGATTTAATGTGGATAAAGAAAAAATAAACGTTTTAAAATGAGAGCTTATTGATCAATACTGTTTAATATTTTGCAAATATTGCTGCATACTTTGGGGCAGCTCAAAGAAAAACACTTCAACATACATTTTACTGCATACTTTTAAGGCTTGCCTTAAATTTAAAAACTATATAACAGTGAAGCCTGCATATTGCTGCCTATTATAAATATTTTATCTAACAATAAAGTAAAATGAAAATATAAATCAATCAAAGAAATAAATTATTTCAATTTATTAAAATATCTTTTGCCTTCTGTTTCCATTTATATCTAAACTTCTATGTTTTCTGTAAATATTTATAGCAATAATTATAACCTCAAGAAAACCTAATATCCATTCCTTGATAAAATCTATAATTTTCAAGCTAATTTACCAATGAAATACAGAAAAAAACAAATATTTTTTGTAAATAAAAATATTTTTTTTCTGTCTTAAAAGTTCTGTTTGAATTTTTAAGAATTCTGAATTTTAAAATCAACGAAGGCTAAATTACAAACATCTCACAAAAAATCTTTCCTATTCTAAAATCTTATTATAAACCCTTTTTCTCGCTTGTTCTAACTCGTTACGCCTACTTCTCTCCCTCAATTGACAACTCTCTGCCACTTACCGGCATTTCACATCGATCCAACATTGTGTTCAGCTATGTTTGTGTGTGTGTGTGGTGTGTGAGTGGGTGTTGACTTTCCAATGTTATCCAAAATGGCACAGTGAATGCTGTCGCCACAGGGTGCTGCTTAGTGGTTGGTTGTTCTTATGGAACCGGCCAAAAAGAATTATTATTGATAACCAGCTGTTGGGCAATGTCTCTGCGGGCCGCACAACATTTGTGTTAGTTTTGTTGTTGCTGTTGTCGTTGGGCAACTGCAAAAAAAGAAACAAATCGAATGGAAATATATAAGTAAAATATCAAATACGATATAAACACATTAATAATATGCTAAACTAAACGGACGGATGTCTTTAAACCCTTGACTTTAACCCTTGACATGCAGCGGAACCAACTTGCTGATGGTAGCCAACCGCAGGAATAACAGAAAATATAACTGAATAATCGATGTGCATTCAAAGTACACACCATAAATAAAACAGCAACGTCCCCTCTTTAAATCACCAAAAAAACAAGAGAAAATAAAAACAAAAGTGCTTTAGGCGAGTGTGACCGACGAGGGGATACCCTATCGCAATGTAAATCTTTATAGCTTATATATACATAATTCACACAGAATAAAGATCAGTTTTCAATTTTGTGGGAGTAGATAGACAATGTTTATTGTCTGATAAACGAGAACATTATAAATTTGAAGTATGTTTTTAGAGTCTGATATCGACTCAGCTCATATTGATAAATATATAGAATACATAGTATGCTAAATGGGTTTGGAAATTCTCCCTAAAGCCAGTTAGTTATACCCATTTCTACGACCAAGCTACGACTTGTCTAAACATAACCACAACTAACTCAACAGCGGAAAAGCCCCCCTCGAATGTCAGTCAACGGCATTTAGCAGTTTTCATTGTCAAGGCGTCGTTTGTCGGCAAATCATCAAAAGGGCCAAAATATTATTAATATTTGTTGGGTACGAAGGGTACAAAGTTCGTTCTATGCACTTGTAGGCTAAAACTTAAGCTAGCACACTTGCTTACAAATGCCGGCAACTTGGTAACCAAAAAGTCATGACCAATTATTGGCTTTTTGTGCTTGTTTCCCTTTTTGTGGGTGCATTTAATGGCAAGGAGCAGCGCCAGGGAACGAAACAGGGACAAGAACTGTCAGTCAGTCAAATGTGTGTGTTTGGTTTTGCATTCAGTGATATGCATAAAGAGCCTAACCCTTTTTTTTCTTAGAGGGCATAACCCCTTTTTTGATGGGCGCAAAAGTTTGTTGTGCTTCACAAGTTGTTCCTATGAATAGTAACATAATGAGTTAACAGTTAGGTAAAATACACAGAGCGAAAGTGGGTGACTAAAAACGCGGCACTTTTATGCAGTTATGGTTAACATTCAAATCGATTTAAATTTTGTTTTATTTAAGGTATTCTATGTCAAACATCTATTCCTATCTTCTGTCATGCTATTACTTCCAGTACTTTTTATTTAAAGTTTCCATTCAACTATTGTGTTCTTGCTCCATCCATGTATTTTTAACATTTCTTAATTTTCTTGCAGTGTAGTTAACTATTTCTCACAATTCAAGGTGCAACTATGAGAGCTTCACGCAAAACTTGTCTACTTCCTATGTTTAACCTTTTCCTTAAGCTCTTTTCTTTTTGGGTCTTTTGACGTGCCCTGCAAAATTTATTGGCTTTTAAAAAGTTTTCTGTCATAAAATCATAATTTACAGCATTCGTTTTCCACGCTGACTTGTGGATCAACTTGACAGTTGTTATGGCATCAGAGGGAGTTGGGTTGGTTTTTTTCCCTCTAAATTTTTTGTGTGTTTATTTTTGCTATATATTTAAAAAGTTTTTTGTTTGCGCCTCTTCTTACTTTTTGGTGGGTGAAGTTTACAGCTGACTATCAAATTTGTTGTTGCCTTTTTTTTCTTTTGAAGCTCGTCATCGTCTGGAGTTAGTAAAGCCTGTCATTAAATGCAGTTTTCTGAGCTGGTTTATTTCGGTGGCTTTTCGCAATTTGTTATATAGAAAGCGTCGAGTTAAGCAACATAAAGAGCAAATGGCATATGCCAAGTCTGGTTGAGTTTTGAGTTTGAGTTGAGTTTCACGTTGTCTGGCGTAATTTGATAAGCGAAAGTTTTTTGAACTCCGCTCTTACATACAAGTCAATTGCAAGGCTGTCAAATTATGACTAAAAATAGCTGTCAAAGGTATTTAGAAGGTGGGCCACATACAAATGACAAAGATATAAGATACCAGATACAATTAATTGGGCGTTTATTTTAATGTTTTGACTTTGAGCCAAAACTCTTTGTTTTGCATTGGTTTCAATTGAAAAAAAACACGTTTGACATTGCTTTGCCTCCCACTACTCATGAGTGTTCGATTTATTTTTTAT
Organism: Drosophila nigromelanica; assembly: GCA_004149465.1. Lineage (NCBI taxonomy): Eukaryota > Metazoa > Arthropoda > Insecta > Diptera > Drosophilidae > Drosophila > Drosophila nigromelanica. The sequence continues at coordinate 11,853 of SCDS01000179.1, read as the reverse complement.
GAACAATTTATACACACATTTGTATTTATTGTGTGCACATAAACGATATCTGCAATTTCTATGAATGGCATTGAAATTCAAATGTCAGTTTCAATGTTTTTTCATATTAGTTAACTGAGCGCTCAAGTTTACGAAGATGTGTCAGCAGCAGTTGTTTGTGTTTTCGGGTGACCTCGGTTGCTTTCGAGTGTTTGATTCAGTTTTGTGGCCTCTTAGAAAACCGATATCAACTCAGTTGTCAGATAATCCAGTTGCAATAATTATTAAACTCTTAAGTTTCTGTAAGCCTTTTGCTATTGGTGAGATTTTAATCTTGGTCAAATAAATGTGACTTTTTCACTCACTATTTTTCTTAAATTCACATTTAATTTCAACCATTTCATCATTCTTTTAACAATTTTAAACTAATTTACTTTTGTCTGCGCCCAACTGACCCAAAACATTAAAACTAAATATAAAACCATTTATTTTGAAATTTCGACGTCAAGTGTCGCAGACCCTAAGCTAAAAAGCTATATATTAAACAAAACCGCCAGTAAATTGGTCACTCAAAGTAATTGAGTCGCTTCTTTTGGAATAAAAAACAATAAAAGTGAGAAATAATGCGAGAAGAAGGCAACTTTGATGGCAATAAAACTGTCAAGAAATTTATGTGCATAATTTGTCAATTTACAAGCCGGTTGTATTTTGACAAGCGCGAGAAAATCATTTCGATCGACTCCCCTAAAAACAAAAAAGTAAATAATAATAATAAAAATATTATGCATCGTTTTTCAAGTGCATTTCGTTTGCCTAATAAATGTCAATTGCGACTGTTTTTATTTTTTCTCTTTCAATGAACAACAACACAGAAAAAAACGACAAAACGTGACATTTTGTTTTTGACTTTTGACACTTGCAATCAGTTTTTGGGCAGCCGGATGGAAGATTTATGTACTATTTTACCGTTGACTCGGCGAATCCCAAAGAGAATCGCATTTATGTAAATCAACTCTTTTTTATTTATACTCATTAAAAAAACAAAAACAAAAGAAAAAACCTTGCTGCAAATGTCAAACTTATCGGGGGAGTGCTGCCATTTAAAATTTGGCTACTTGACAGTTTACAAGTGACTTAACAGGCAGATGCTTCTATTCTTTACATGGGAAATTCTCAGTACTCTCTACATTACGTATGGCCCGCAGCATGTCAAGATCTGTCTGTCTGTCTGTTCATAACTCTTTCGAAATACTGGTCCATTGTTCGATTTTGATTTATTAAAATGTTTTCTTTTGATTTCTTGACGCCTCAAGTGCCAAAACGCCAAAAGTTATATCGTGTGCATGCAATCCAAATTGAAATTTAAATTATTCACATTTCTTTTATTGGATCTTTTTTCTTTTCGGACATGTACACACTTGTAGACAATAATGAGCCTTTAAGGCATCACGTGTAATGTATTTGAATATGTCTATTGTTTCATCAATGTATTGATTTATTTGGGGGCAGCTCAGAAATGCCAAATATTTTGGACACTTTGATGTTTCAGGGGTAAAAAAACACATTACGGGCCTTTGATCTTTCGCGAATTTGTTCAAAAGTTCCAAAATTGACTTGCTATAAAGTGCTAATATGTGTAGCAAGTCAGAATGTTATACCCCAGTGTGACTTTTAAGACATTAAAAGGCTGCGATCTGGTATAAAGTGATATAAATTTATAGCAACTCAGATTGTTATTTCCAAATGAGTTGTGTGCATTAAAAGGCATAAGGAAGCAGTTACATTTGTACATTATAAATTTATAGCAAGAGGAAAAATAACATTGGAAATCCAAAACAAACTCCAAGGAAGCTGCTGTCAATTTCAAAGTTTATCGTGCTCTTAGCGCCAAACGAGCATGTTCAATTTTGTAATAGCTGCATATAAACAAGCCCATTTACGGTCGCGATTTTGCTTGTCGGACTTATTTACATGCTTTCTTTGCCTATCATAATATGCCATAATTTGATAGCAACTGCATTTGTGCATGCAAGGCTCAAATTTCTGGCGAATTCGATAAGAGATTTGGGACACATAACTCACGTTGGTAACCGTCTCGCCCGCATTTACAGTTGAGTTTCTGTATAACTGACCCACGACAAGTGGAAATGGCACTTAATCATACGGCACACCAGGTTAAAGCGCAGCCAAAAACATCGTTTGTCACAAACATTTGGCGTGGCCCAGAAAAACTGGCGCCCTCAAAAGCCCGATCACAAAAATAGCTAAGAGCTGGCCCAGAGCGACATGCTATGAACATTTTAGTGTTACATTTAATTTGGCCCAGGCACGACACATAAGTAAAATTCATTTAGTTTTCATTATTACAAGCATTTTCATGATTTTCATTATTTCTATTATTACTATTATTTTTTCAAAAGCAGGCCAGAAATCGCATGCCACATAATTTGGTTAAGCCCAACAAAGCGTAGCAACAATTTTTGTATTGCGGCCAATAACCGGCTAACTAGCTAACTAACTAAGCAAATGGCCAGCATAATAAGTCTGCCTCCCCCTCATACACACATACCTTTTAACAATCCCCCAATAAATGTGACCTCATAAACTATTGACCCAGTAACCCCAACCCCAAGTAATGACCTCAAGCAAAATGTCAACTAATCGCGTATAGATTTCAACCGCGACAACTTTCGAGTGCCGCGCGGAGCGGAAGTAGCCAACGTTGTGCTTGAAAGAGCTTAGGGACGAGGAGCAGCCAACCGGAGCTTGGTCAAGCGGATATAAGTTGCCCATGGTGAGGTGTTTGGCGAGGAGACCAGACAAGTGTTAAGCTGCAGGTATTTTGTAGTAGAATGGTCTTTGCTTTAGGTTAGGTAGAAAGTACAAAAAATGGTTTTAAGAACTTTTTATTTTCTTTCCAAGCAAGGTAAAATAATTTAAAAATTAATCTCAGTTGACGTCCATTGAGTTTAAGGCAATTATTATATATTGCGTTATATTAACTTACATTTGATTGAGTTAATATAAAATAGTTAGAAGTTAAAAAAATTGGAAAAAAATAATTCTACTTTTAAGCGTCATAAATTAAGCAAGTTATGAAAGTTAATCAAAGTGCCTTGTAAGTTATTTCTAATTGTTAATAGTACATTTGAGAGTTGCTATAAAGTTCTATCCATTTATTGCAAGTCACTCAGATATGGGAATTTCAAAGACAAATAAAAACAATAGTAAAAAAGTGAAAAAAAAATATTCTTGGGAATTATCATATACATATTTCTTATTTCACGTAGGGTATTATTCGAATTGTTTATACCCAAAGAAAAACCTTGCAGCGCGCAACAGTTGTCATATAAAAACACACAACGAAAAAATAAGTACCCAACAACAGTGCCTGGCGTGACATACAAACCCTAATACCGTAACACAGCACAAAAACGTCACACAGAAAATGGGCGACAAAATATGAAATAAAACAGTCCCAGCCGCGGCTGGGCGCACGTTGCGTATGTGTAATAATTGAGCAGCAAATGGTGGTCAATGCACTAGAAACGCGCTCCTCTTAGGGGAGCCACTCAAACAATTTTAATAACTTCCGTTCTAGTAACACTTTTCGACTTGGTTTCCCGGAGCCGGCGAAAAGTCCCCCTGCCCTCCGTTGCTCCCCCTCTCCCACAGACTGCCTGGTGGGGTGACTGCACAAAGACAATGGCATAAAATATGAACCTGAGCGGCGCTTTGTTTTTCTGAGTTTTAGCTTTGGCAATAGAATTGGTAACAACAAGTGCAGCAGTCTAACGGTATTTGTTGGTCAATGGCTGCTATTTTAAGCCAAGCTAGGTGTGGAGTTGGACGGTGATGGATAAAGGTTAGAGGAGGAGGGAAATATGCTTTATTGCGCCCAATTGGCGCAGCGTTGAATATAATCGTAAATCGCAGCAGCAGTAAAAGTGCATTCAAATGGCTGCTCCCCTCGGCTGTTATAGTTGTTGTTTTTGTTGTCGGAAAATGACAATTAGCCTTGTGCTGTTGTTGTTGCTTTTATTTCTAAGTATCCCCATTTCCCCTGGCCCCTCTCTTATTTGACAGTTGACTGCATTTCTCCCGCTCTTTGCAACTGTCGCTCTGACTATCAAATATAGACATAGACGGTCACGGAAGTCTTTAGCTTTGATTGAGTAATACCTAGCTGTAAGTATCTGCATCTACAGTTGTATCTGTATCTGTATCTTTATCTGTATTTGCATTTGTTTCTGCACTCGCAGCCAGCTGCCAGCTCGAACGCATTGCCAATTTTGTTAATAGGTCTGACAACGTCTGTCGTCGTCGAGCAGGAAGCAAATGAAACTGTTACAAAGCGCATCGAAATTTTGTTTGCCAACGGCCTATTTATTTAGCTTAATTCAGCAGTAGGCAGTGAAGGTGGAGTTGCTGAGCGACAAAGAGGGCGGAGGCGGGGTAGTTGAAATGGGTGTGTTGGTTTGACATGCAAAACTTCACTACAGATTGACTGCAGCTGGAGCTTTTCCAGCTGTTTGGGTGTGGCCTAAATGGTTGGATCGGACGAACTTTAAATGTTTGCCGGTGCTTGAGCCTGGTCTTAAAAAATAATTTAGAAATCTTTTAATTAAAAATATATTTCAAAAATACAAGTTTACAAAGGTTTTCGATGAAAAAAGTTATGTTATTTTTCTATTAATAACAAATTGTTAAAGATACAACTATAACATTAACAATTTCAGAAAATTATTTATTAACATTAAATAAATGTTGAAATTAAAACTTTTTTTGCACGTTGGAATCAGTTTTAGAACCGAAGCCATGCAATTTTTTAGTGTTATTCCAATAAAAAATATATAAATAATGCCAAACCCAACCTGTTTAGTCACCTGTCCGCCCGTTTGTTACTTGCTCAAAATGATATGTTTATTTGCTCTAAATACAAAATTGGATTTTTTTTGGTAACTTAAAAAGACTATTTATAATATATAACTCCAAGAAAAATGACATAATCATATAAAACACATTTACTTTTGTAGAAAATCATAAATTTCAAGCTAAATTCAACAGAAAAGATTATCAACTTATCAGCTTTTTGTGTATTTTTTGTGGATCACCTCAAGTTCACTGAACCACCACAGATTTTGCAATAAGATATAAAAAGCCGAAAGCCAAATGTCAAAAACACAAGCTGTGAAAATTAGCAGCTAATGTTAATGTCCAAATATGAAGAAGTTGTACACAAATATTGGCAATTGATATGTTGATATTTCGAGCAGCTGTCCAAAACGCAGGCCATAAAACTAATATTTGAAGAAAGAAAAAATAAATTTACATAATAAATGAACTGAAATTGGTCTCTTTTTTTATAAATGTATAATTTTTTTGCTTTTCTTTTGGACTACCCGCTGAGCTCACGAAATTAGAACATCAAACATTTAAAAAGCCATCATAATGGCAATAAAAAAATTGGGCAACATCAAAATGATCTGTGGCTTATGATAAAACTTGATGGAGAGCTGTTATAACTGATGACGATGATGATGTTGGTGATGATCATGATTCGGCTGGGGCAACCACTTGATAATTTCATTAGAAAATATTTGCGCAACCTCTAATTAGTTTTGATATTCAAATCGAATTCGACATCCACATGTCAAGTGAGGCGCTTTCTGACCCAATTTCGTGCGAAGCATTCTCTCAGTTTTCCAATACCCATGACAAAGAAAAAATGTAAAAAACACTCATACTCTATTCTGAATTTCGCTTTCTCCATGGAATCGCCGACAAGAACAATGTAAAAATTGTATAAAACTACAATTTCGCAGTCAATATGAAAGACTAAAAATAAATTTTTTGTTTATGTCAAGGCAATTTTAGGGCATTTGACTCTGTCTGTCGCTTCTTTATTTTGTTGTAATCGAAATCGAAAGCAATTTCACTTTGCCACCTAATTGTCAAAAAAACTGACAAACAACTGTCAGTCAATCAAATGTCAATTGTGAGCGCATGTGGTTACAGACCAACTTTGACAAGGGGCGTGGGGGGAACCGCATCAAGGGCTGGCAACAGGCAGGCAAGCAAGCAAGCGAGTGTGTGTAAGATGAGACAAGTAACTAATCGACCGCAAAGCGGGTCTACAAAACGTAGCTTGTGGGCAGCATCTGCAGAAATATCAATTACACACACACAGACACACACACACATATGCCAAGCGAATTGATCAACGTGTGTGGCAAGTGCTGCAGCATCTGCAACTGTTGATGAATCAATTAAACCTGAGCTGAAAGATACCAGCAGCCCACTCGCTTAGATGCTGACTCATTCAACATTATTAAAAGCAAGACAATTCAACTTTCTTATATACGTTAGAAAACTTTAACTTACATTAAAGTAGAGATTGAACTTTTGTATGTACTATCTTCGACACCAATTTAGTACTCAGTTTGACAGAATGGAAATTTTGTGTTTAATATTCAAAATCAACATTAAAGTTTGATGCAACTGCAAGTGAATAGTTTTAAATGAAATACCCACGTTTTCTATTCATTCACATTTTGTATTTTTCAATAGAAAATTTAAAGGTTATCCTCGCTTAACAAACCTTTGACCCCAGCGCACATCTTTTATATTTCCATTTGTCGACATTCTCCCACTACTACTATTTCATTTACATTTCATTTTCTACTTATTTCATTTACAATACGTTCTTTAAGCTCAACCTTGACGTTCATTAACCCACAAGCGCCTCAAGTTCAATCACAAGCCAAGACAGCAAAAATATCAACTAATCAAAATGTCACACTTTCCATGCCCGAAAAAAAGTAAAAATAAAATCTGCTGACAGCTGACAAACCAAAAGAAACCAAAAATCAACAATACCCGGCTAGAAAAACAAAATATGTGAGCATGACTAAAAATATACCTATTAAAAAATGTACAAAATACACTTGGGGAAATAGATAAGTAGATAGATAAATTCATGTAAAATAACATATTGATAATTGTTATCATTTTAGAGCTTATACTCAAACGTTAAGACAAAAAATTAAACATTTTTGTTTTTATCTTTATAGAATTCTGATATAAGCAACTCTTTTATTAGGCTGTTCTGCTTACAGGGCAGCAGCGAAATCAAAGCACAAGTGTGGGCCAGAGGGGCGTCTGCGACATGAGGCGCATTACGTTACAATGAGCCATGGAATATGCCAGCAATTACCGTCAGCCACTGAGATGAACGCAAGGCGGGACAGCTGAGCCGTGGTGAGGTGAAGTGAAGTAAGGCGGGGCGAGGCGCGACGAGATACTCAGCGTTCAGATTACAGCGGACAGACAACTACAACGACGACAATTGCCTCAACTTTGGCGTTAATGAACATGAGCACACTTTAGCGAGCACTCCCCGTATGGCCAGAGCCACAGCCACAGTCGGACCCGGTGACAGACAAACCGGACAGGGAGACAGACGGACAGAGATGCCCATTGCGGCATAATGAATAGAAGTGAGGCTGTGAGAGGGGATGCAACTGTGAAAAATACTGAACAAAAAGCATTTTAACACATAATAATATGAAAATAATTGAAGCAATTATTAGTGTGATTGTATGTGTGCATGTGTGTGAGTATGTATGTATTTATCTCAAACTTGAGTGACAGTTTGCGACGACGCGCGATCAACGCAATTAGCGTTAGTTATAGTTTCTTTATGATGCCCACATACATATACATATATATTTGTGACAATTGTTATATAAAGATGGGGGACTATTTAATGGAGAAAAACTGAGCTTAGCTATGGGTTTTGTTAGAGTCGTGATCAAAAAGGAAACTTCCGCAAATTAAGATACAAATTAATAAAAGATGTAATGATCAATTTGTTTAGAATAGATTAATCAAAAATATGAATAATATAAAGACAAATAGATAAAAATAGCCCCCACAACAGTTTTTTTAAGGAAGAGATTTTATATATAAAAAAATAAACAATAATATATTTAAAATGTAACTTCTACAGGAAATTGGCATATTTAAAAAAGTCTATAAAAAGTATTAACACAAGTGCTTTCATCATGCTGCATATTACTCAATGTTTTACGAAATTTACATCACCTGCCCCAAAACCGGCAAAGTTCAGATACAAATTGCACTACTCAATTGCAGCTCAACTCCAGATACACCATATTTTTCACTCCCACAAATAAAAGGCATCGATTACCCAGCAGCTGCCTGGGCATGAGCTTTAGTAGGAACCACAAATTGCAAACCACGCAAAACCCATTCACTACACACACACACAGTCACCATTGCTCACGTAACCCTTAACCTCGCCCCAACACCCCCTCACACTTGGCTGCTGCCAAAAGCTTTAACTAAAAACACACAAAAACACCATTTGGCAAACAGCTAAAAAGCATCTTCTCAAGTGGTAAAAATAAAACCCCAAATTCGCCCCTTTAGAACCAACTTTTGTTAAGCTGTTTCTTGTTGTTTTTATTTTTCGTTGGTATTTTGACTGCATTTTGCAGCTTATGCGCGTATTTTATTACACCTGGCGAATGAGTGCAGCCTTGCAAAAGACCACAAAAGAAATCGACAGGCAAAAATTTTTGTGTTTTCCTTGAGTTCCATTGTTGTCGTTGTCGCTTATCAAAATATTTGTGCCATTAAAAATGTTTTTTCATTCTTTTTTCTTGATTTTATGATGATTTTTATGCCATCATTTTTTTTATATGGCTCAACTGATGTTTGATTTTTTGTGGGCTTTTATGTTTTGTTTTTAGTATTTTATTTTACCCCAATTCATTTTGCATTGAGGGTGGGCAGGGTTTTTTTTTTTGGCTCTCAGAAGAGAACAAGGGAATTCCTTTGTTTTGCTCACACTTAAAGTTTTGATTTTTATGGCTTTATTTCTCGTTAAAAACTTGACCTAATTTCATATTTTGGCTTGAATTTGACTGTTGACAATTACGTAAGACTCTTGCAGCAAATCTATTGTAAACATTTCAGTTAGACACAAAGTTAGCCAAGGCCGTAACAAATCCATTCCATTCACTCGTCTTACTCAGCGGCACTCGAATTGCGAAAATTCGATTTTGATTCGCTGGTAATTTTCTTAGCACAGACAATACACAAATTGAACAGAAAATAAATAAAATAAAACATTCATCGCATCTCTTCAGGCAAAACCAACAATAAATTGCCAATCATCATGAAAACTAACGAAAAAACGAAGAACTGAAAATCTAAAAACCCCGCGAAGCGCAAAGCAATTAGACATGCAATACTCGAAAGTACTAGTAATGTCATATTTGTAATTAAAACTAACTTCGTTTTCCATTTACAATCCGTGAAGTTGTTTATTGAGATATCTTGCTGATTAATTGGTATTTAGACCATTTGCTAAGGCAAAAACTTTGTTAACTTGTTATTTATGGAAAATGCACCTAGTTGGACTGATATGTATTGTATTTTAATATAGTAAATTAATAGAATATAGTTATAATTATTAGTAGAAGTTGAAATATTGAATATAGTTTAAAATTTCAAAAGATCAAACATACAAATTTCAAGACTAAATTTTATTTAATGTATGCATAATTATGCATAACTAAGTGATACTTCACAAAATCTATCCGAGTTCCACGATAAATATTTATAAATGAAAAACTGCGCGTTTATTATTGTTTTTAATGAACTTTGTTTGGAAGTTGTTGTTATGACACTGCTTTAATTTATATTTTCATTAGTTTATGCATTTTTTCACACCTTTTCGACGGTCCTTCTATTTGTTTTTCAAGAGCAGCATTCGCTTTCTAGACGTAACACTTTCCATACGATGGAACTACTAAATTTTCTCAAACAAGTCAAAACCTCTCACCTATCATCTTGCACAACATTTATGCCCAAATTGACATTCATATGCGCTTCATAAGATGCAAACTAAATGCTTAAAGCATTAGAGACAGGTCATATATCAACTGGAGCTAGCAGAAGACAAACTGTCGGTTGGATCTGTCTCTTTCTCCCTCTCTCTATCTCTCTCTTTCCACCAAAAAGTAAATGCCGCCAACAAAAGGCATAAAAGACGAAACTCGTAAATAAAAATGTCAAATGAATTTCCATAAGAAAGCATGAAAAGCACAAACTGAAAGTGGAAATTCGAGCGAAAAAGCAAAGAAAAATAAGAAAAACAAATACAAAATGTGGTAAATGAATAAAAATGGTCACAAAAGTGTCTGTCAACGCATTTTAAAGTCAACATTTTTAAATGAGATCAAATTAAGTGAATGAATTATCAAATTCGCTAAACAAATGCAAACACAGTTCAAAGTGTAGCATAAAAATTTGCCTCAGCAACTAATTGGGAAGACTGAGGAGCAGTTGGTTGCTGTTGAGATAAACCCTAACACGTTTTGACCACACTGTGCTGGACTTTGTATTGAAGTCGATCGAAACTTGCTAAACTGGCTTTTAAAAAGCTTTGGCAGCGGCTGCTTCTTGCACATGAGTGCGACCAGAGGCTGAGGCTGACTGCAAGTGTTGCAGGTTTCTTGAAGATCATGGTCCAGGCCAACTGTTTGTTGCTGTTTTTGTTTTTGTTGTTGTTGTCGCCAAACGCATGCCTTCTCCTTGTTGTCGTTGTTGGTGGTGTTGTTGTTGCAGGCACTTAAATGCTGATTGTTAAGGTTAATGCACTTGAGTTCGTTGTCGCTTCTTTGCGAACCAAAACTTGACTTTAAGTTAAGTGCAGTTTGGAGATTTAACAGATTTTACGACCATGCACCAATAAATGCTCGTAAACTTAATTAAGTAAGCTCTATTACCTTGCTCTATGCCATTACTAAAATTGTAAAAAAAGATAAACAAAATTTTTGTGCAGTTTTCACTTTAACAAGCGACTAACGTAGCTTATCTCGCTTCGGGACAAAATTATTACGCATACGCATCGTTGCACAGCCATCGACTGCAGCCAATGTCACAAAAATTACTATTGGTGCTGTTGTTGTTGTTATTTGGGATTTTGACATGATGTGCATTGTGCACTTTCACTGGTTTAGCAGCTGCCTAATTAAAGAGGCATATTATTTAACTGACAGTCATTTAGCGAAAGAAAAAGTTGTCTTTATTCAAAATTACACAGATTTTTTAATAGGAAAAAATTTTTTTAGATAAGATGTGCGAGTTTGCTATGGAATTAAAGAATAATAGGTAATATTATAGTCTATAATGGGATAGGTAGATATGATAGGTAGCATTATGATAGTAGCATTATGTGCTAATGCACAGATGAGATATATATGATATGTTTACATATTACATTTTCTTTTTCGTTTTATTATACATAAATAAAATCCGATTGTAATAATTGTATATGATTTTGGGGATTTTGTTTGAGCTAGAATGCTTATAATTAGTTAACCTACTAATCTAATCTCACCTAATCCAATGAATATTGCCACCTTCTGTTTATTCTCCCTTTTTCTATGAAATGCCCATGTATGTATATATCTATTTGGCCACGTGGTAAATATTAATGTATTTTAACAAGAAAAATTGTATTTAATTTGCTCAGTAGTTTTTTCTCACCTATTTTAGTAATTTAAATGATTGCTTCACTATACATTATACCCTGTATCTAGTGTACATGAGTTAGTAACGTTTTTTTTTCCTATATAGAACATTTCAAATGAATTCAAGAGGTTTTTAAAATCACTACACATTAATATCTTTTACCTATGCTAAGTTTACAGGGTAACTTAATTGTTAAAAATCTGTATCTTTTTTTTTTTATTATGAAAATCTTTATTATATTAACAGATAATATGAGTTTTTAAACATGTACATGCTTCAAAATTTGCATTTAACAATGTTTGTTTC
>SCDS01000178.1:54433-73584 GCA_004149465.1 Drosophila nigromelanica | reverse complement strand
CGATAAGAGTTGTGCAACTGAAGCAGTGGGTCACAGGTTCGATTCCCGGAATGGTAAATTTTATTTTTCGTTAGCAATTCCCAATTAATTTTTTTTTAAATTTTTAACGACCTCAATACTCATTAAGTGCTGAGAGTTTGTGTGTATGTGTTAAGGGTATCTCCTGGGTTCAGGGTATCTCCTAGTCGGGAGGTCCCGACTAGAGCAATCTTACTTGTTTTTTTATGTTGTTTGAGACAACTACAATTTAAAATAAAAATTACAAATGTTAAGTTTTGAAAACAAAAATTTTTTTTTAATTAAAAAACATTATTTTTAATAATGGATATCATTTAAATGTAGATTCAAATAAGATGACAAATCATGACCAAAATGCCATTAAACTTGAGAATTGAATTGAGTTTTTACAAAGTTATAGGATCTTTCGTACATTTTAATATCTGCAATAATTTGGTCTACCCTATAAACTTATTTTAGGCGACTGTTGATATTGACTATAAATATGTCTCAGGTGTTTCTTGCAATACGTTGCACATTTGTATAAAAAATAAATATACCCTTAGCAAATGTATTAAAAAAATGGGCAGCAACAACTTTTTATGTGATTATTCGTTCTCATTGTTATTGCTGGAGTCTCAAAGTAGTCCTCCAATGGGTTAAAAGCATTTGGGGCGAAGGCCACACGCTTGCGAGCAGTTTGAATGGGTGTTACAGCTGCGCCTTGGACCTCCGGGAGACATGAGTGTCGCAATTAATTTGCGATTCGCTGAGCATGTGTTAATTAACAATAGTAACAAGGTCCTTGGAGTGCGCCCCCGGCACCCTGCGGAGCGGCAGTCAGCAGGCAGCAGTTGCCCGCGAGAGGCGCCTGGTGACCGTGTGTTTTTAGCCTGATTATTCGAAATGCTGCTCCAAAGGGAATTTCCATGTCACGCTTGTCAGCTTAAATTATGGCCTGGCCTTAGCTCAAGCAAGCGGCAGTGGACGGCCACGCCTAAGCCGCCATTTGCACACTTGCTCCTGCTCCCCCACCTGCTCCCTTCCTCCCTTCAGCAAGCCGCTCTCATAGATAAAAAATGAACGGAATTTTTTCGAGTGCGACGCTGAGGAATGAGTGCAGCGGCCGCAGTTGGCGGGCCAGAAAACTGACGTGCAACATGAAAATGCACTTTTCGCTTTTAATTGAAAATTTTTTACGTGAATTGTCATTTCTCTTCCTTTATTTTTTGCTGTTTCTGGCTGTTGTTGTTGGGTTCGTTTGGTTTCGGTTTGGTTTGTTGCAAACTTGTTTTTTTCCTTTGCTTTTTCGGATATTTTTAGTTAGCATGTTGCCTGACAGCTTTCAAAAAAATAGACACAGACAAGCCACACACAGACCCACACACAAACACATGCATTGACAATGGCTGCCACATACAAAATGCATGTGTGCATCACTCATGAATAGAGCGTTTGTTTGTGTGTGTGCCGAACCAAAGTCAAAGTGAAATGCGAATGCGAATGCAGATTGTCAGGATTGTCATTGATTTGGCCATGAACATTTCAGCAGCAATTCGTACAGTTGACTGCACTTAAACAATTAATGAACAATTACGTACACTATATAAATTAGCCAACAAATGCCCACAAAACATGTATTTAATTGAGTTTTTTATTATATTAAAAGCTGATTTATATTATATTCAGTTAGATATTATATTACAAAGTTTTTAGTTTAACGTAAGTGAAAACCTGGCGATAACGATTTTTAATGTAACCTATAGTTCATAAGGCAGCGAGACCTATAAAATCAATAAAATAAATATCTCTAAAACAAAAAATAAATAAATAGAGATATATAAATGAATGTTTCATAAACGTGTTCATAGAATACAATTTTTGACAACTAAAGAAATATATGGCATTTAAAACAAATTTAATACAAGGCAACCTGTATACATTTGACCTTTACCCTATTTATCTATAAAAAAAATAGAGATGTATAAATGAACGTTTCATAAACATGTTCATAGAATACAATTTTTGACAATTAAAGAAATATTTGGCATTTAAAACAAATTTAATACAAGGCAACCTGAATACATTTAACCTTTACCCAATTTAGCAAAATCTCCGAAGCGCATGTTTCATCAAGCTTTTAAAATGAGTTCTGGTTAAAGGCCAAAACAAAAAATTTTACATACCAAAACACACCAAGACATTTTACGCCCTTGGGGTACATTTTCCAAGCAACCCGTGAAACGTGTATCGATTAGTTTCTTAGAGTTTTTTTTTTTAACTTAAGGCGGATTGTAAGACAGTTCAGCCTTTTAGTCAACCTTTCTTTGAGGAAAATGAACAAAAGCACAAAATTTAAATTATTTTTGCACAGCTACTTAGCATTTAAGCTTGAAGTCAAGCGAATATGAAAATGAGGAAAGCTAAAATTGGTTCAATATTTTTATACACCTTTGCCACTATTATGGATCGAATTTAGCATAACTGCTCTAGAAATTTCAGCCAATCAGCTTTTTCAGATTCTACTCGTATTAAATTGAATTTCATTTTCATATTTTTTGTTGAAATCTAGGCTAATTATTTTGAATTTTAAATTGAAATAAATTCTTAAAGGCACAAGAAATGGATGTGGTTTCTGTGAATATTGTTATTACAAAATTAATTATTCATGGTACATTTGATAATAACCTATTTATTTGCACAGCTTGTTGCGGGCAAAGCTTAAAGTCTGCAAATAAGTTGGAAATATGTGGTTAAAATTTAGCTTACACACACACACAAGCACAGGCACACACTAAACGACGATATACGCAAACAGCTTACATCTTAATTACATATCGCATATTAATACAATATTAATCATACGCCCTGTTGACACGCGCGCAACGGGCTACAAACGTGGCCAACCAACGCATTGGCCATGCACGACGGCAGCTTGCCGAAAGTGTAAGAGTTTGTGTGTGCGTGTTTGTGTGTGTGTAGAATGTGTGCATATCTAAGCTGTACAGCTGCTGTTGTTGTTTTTGTTGTTGTTGTTATTGGTGTTGTTATGAGTGGACAACGAACACACAACATATGGCGTTAATAAACTTCTAGCCAAAAGCCTGAGGGGGGTTGTGGACGAGGACGGAGGAGGGGGAGGGGAAGGCGGATGTGCGGTGTTACGCTGGACAGTGTGGTAATTTTTTTTTTTTTTTTTTTCTCCCAACGCGGCCTTTTCCCTGAGGGTGAAAAAGGCCCCACCCCCCCCCCCCCCCCCCCCACGCCCGCGACTCCGACCCCCGTACATTTGCGTCACTTGCCAAGTGTTTATTCAACTCGCCAAAAGCAAGCAAATAAAAAGAATATAAACAACAACAACAAACTAGCAACAGCCACGCAGCCAGGACATGGTCCAAGGCACAAATACGCCCAATGAAATATATATGGCAGCAGCCGTAAAGTAAAGGCAGAAAAAAAGAGGGAACGAAGAGGAAGAGCTATACGAAACTATTGCAAATTAATATTTAAATATGTTTTGCTGCTTCTTTTTGATAACTTGAATTGAGCATCGAACTGGCTATTCATATATATGTTATATGAAATTAAATAACATTATTTATGCATTTTAATCAAATGGCCATTTTGGAAATCTATTTTTTTGTTTTTGGTTATTTATTGTGTGAGATTCGGAATTAATACGCAAAGCAAGCCATGCATAAGACCAATAAAAAAAAAATATATATATAATCAAAAATATTAGTAATTATGGCTTTTGGCACATTGCATCAGAAAATGCTTTGTTATCAGCAGCACAAAATATATTTCAAAAATTATTCATTTATGTAAAAAAAATATGTTTATTTAAGTATGTTAACAAATAGTAATTTAATTAAATTATGTATGCTTTCCATGGATTAACACTTTCTGAAATATCTGTGAGCGTGAAACAATTTTATTTATGTAAATGCTAAATGAAGAAATTTCATGAAAAAAACAGTTTATAACTGAACTAAATAGCTAACGGTGAGGACATTTTAGCATAAAAATATTAACAATTTTTAAAACTTTACCTTTTCATTGATATTATTTTGGTTTTGTTAAAATTACGCAGAAGTTGCTCAAAATTTTGAACTTTCAAAAGTTTTAATTGTCCTGAGTTTTAATTGCCATAATCTTAAATGACACACAATTTTAAATTAAATTTTCAAAATTAAAAATTGTTAAAAATAATATTATTATATTTAAGCATAAAATATACCAAGTTGCATAAAAGTTTAAAAGCCCAACCAAAACTTGCACAACAAATAAAATGTCCCACTGTGATATAAATTATTTCAAAAAAGCAATAAATTAACTTTTACAAAAAGGTCTCAAAACAATCTTTCATCTTCAAATGCTATAGGTCCACATAGCAGCACCGGCAACACTTTCAATTTTACGGGCTTAATAAAACGCATAGGCCCCACCGCGTAGGGCAGCAGGCAAGGCAAGGCAATTGCAGCTCTCGCCCCTACCGTGGCCTTTGACCCCGCAACGTATGTGCTGATGAAGATTACGTCAGCTGAAAAGTTATTGTTTTGGTTGGCCATTCATTGGGGCAATGGCAACAGTAACAGGAAAAACTGTAAGAAGCAAGTGTCAGCTCCATTTATATCCATATACTTTTGTGTCCAGGCAGAAGGCACAGCACAAGCCAAAGAGACGACAGCAGCAGGAAACGTGCGGCAGCTGTGCGAGCTGCCTGCCTGACTGCCTCCTTGTTTGCCTCTTGGCCGGTTCAGTTCGGTTCGTTCATTTTGTTTCAGTTTTACTTTTGGTTAAGAAATAGTTTCGGCATGAAAATTGTGGCCGGATCGAATATGAAGCAGCTGCTGGTTGTTGTTGTTGCTGCTGCTGCATGTGAAGCAGATGCCCTGGGGGCGCATCAGCAGCACTGGCCAAGCGTGAAATGACCAGAAAACATTAAAAATAAATCTAAATTGCACATTTCGGGCTTAAATATCATTTACGCACCGAGCACAATACAAATTTAACCTTAAACGACGCTGAGCAAGGACAAAAATGTTTTGCCTAATGCCATTTACCCTTTTTATTTTGGAGACCCCAGCAGTGGGTCTTATATAATAATGTACACATACAATCTTAATTAGCATTAAAAAAAATGCAACGCAGCCAATTTTTATATAAATTAGTCTGTCAGTGAATTTTAAATCATGAAACTTTGCAAAAGTCGAAATGCTGGAATTCAAATCTACCAGATTAAAAAAATATATCTTATATAGAACTTTCAGTCCACGATGGTGTTCTTGTAGAAAAAAAAACTTTTGTGTGTCTTAAAACATTTAACATTTTAACATAAGTTTGCAATATAATACTACAAATCATTATTACTATATATATATCAAATAGCTTCAATGGAAATTATGCACTAATTTTAACCATATCAAAATCTTATGCACATCGGTGCACTATTGCATATAGCTGCCATAGAAACAATCGCTTGAAAAGACTACTTTGTGATTTGTGCTGGAATATAATCCACATTCTAAATATGTCAGCAAGGGTATTTTAGCCTCGACACATTTCAAATAATAGGTTCTTAAATTTTTGTTTTAATTTTATTTTACTGTTCCGTCAGAACACATTCGTTTTTGGCCAGGCCAGCTGCAGCTGCCTGCTTTCTGTTGCTGCTGCTGCTGAAACTGTCACATATTTTTGGCAGCACAAATTTTGGAATTTTTAATGAATTTCAAGTCGTTGTCATCGTCATTGTATTTTTGCGTGTGCGCTGAAAAGTATGCAACGTTTGCTATGTACTGCCCCCTGCCGCCCTGCGACTAGGCGACTGTGTGCCGTGTCCTGCCTCCTGTAGCCAGGCATGCCACTGGCTGTGGCCAAAACCAAACCTAGCCACAATGTCCAACTGTGGGCGCTGGGCATTTTGCGGGCGTGGCACGCAATTAGCCAGACTGTCAAGCAAAGTGTTTTTCCCCCCACCCACCAACTCGCCTCTCATACTTTTTTCCACATTAGAATTGCTAATTGCCAAAAGTTTTCTGCATTTTCTGCAGTTTCTTCAATGGAAGCCAGCGACGTGGAAGACATAAATTGCATTCAAGTGAGACATTTGTTTGAATATATTTTGAAGAGAACAGATTGTAATTGTTGTAATGCCCGATAGACAGAATTCGTGCCACCAAGGGAATTCCAGCAGCAGCAGAGCAGCGGCAATTGCCAGAAATTTATTAGATTGCTAATCAACAGATGCATTTGGGTAGACAAACGCATCAAGCGTTGAATCAAATTCAAATGATTTCTGCATGTTGATATTGAATAAAACATTATTTGTATTATTTGTGTAAATTCAATTTCATGAGGCTAAAATGTTATCGGTAAATTTTATTCTGAAACAATTGCAAATGAATACAATTGATATGGTATTAATGTAAAACAGTAAAATAAAATATATTCGTTGAGTTAGTGTTTATGTTTTTGTCCGTTATGATTATTCTATTTTATATGTAAAAGTGTGCTCTGATTGGCTAAACTATCGATTGTGGCAGTTATCGATAAATGCCACAATGAACATATGAATTATTGAACACTTTTATTGACAGAATAAGGCTTATTAAATACATATTTTAAGCTCAGTATAGGAACGATAGTTCCGATTAGCCTTACTCTCGATTATGGCTATTATCGATAACTCTACAGCGCAGTTTTTTATTGTAAAGCAATTAGATTTCGATTTCATTTCATAAAATATCCTCTTTAAGACATAGCAAATATCGATAGTTCTGATTAGCTGAACTACCAATACGAACAGCTTACGAAAAAAAAAAGTTTCCTCAAACTTTTCATAAAATTTAAAATTGCCGGAAATTTTTCCCAATTTTGAGCTTATCATACATTTTTTCTAAATCAATAAACTGGCCATGACTATACTTTATTAGTTCCTTCACTACGTTATTCTGTTCGTTATTTGGCAACAAAAATCCCAGCTTATAAACAACAATGTGGAGAAAGCGCTGCGATAAGCATATTGGCTGGCAGAAAACACAATAAGAAATGTGTATTATAAGCCATATTGCAGTTGTACACAAATTCGATAAATGTAAATTTTCAAAAAACGAAAACATAAATAAAAGAATGAAAGCCGAATAAGAATATATTGTAAGTAAATTTTTGAAATACGTCGAACATTGTGGCAGATAAATTGGCAATGCGGATAACAGCAGGTCGAGCCAGGTCAGGGTTGAAGTGGGGAACTGAGAACCCAGGGCAATTGTAAGCCAAGAAAACTTTTCAATGGCTCAAACCCTCATATCTGACAGCTGCTTGGGCTGTCAATTTGTGTGTGTGTGTATGTGTGTTTGTTGGTGTGTTAGCCAGTCAACAGTTTTTCGTTATTTGCAACTTTCTGCCGCAACATGGCAAAAGGCGGCGGGCGGGCGTGGCCTGTTTGCATTTTGCAGCACTGTAGGTAATGCCAATATTTTTGGGACAACAATCAGATAACCGAGAGGGGAAAGCAGGGGGGGATTTTACGAATGCGCAATGGTAACGAAATGACAATGGAGCACAAAACTTGCCATTCATTACTTAAAAACTACAAAATTAGCGTGGAATTTGCCACAGCAATCGTTAAAAACTTTATAACAGTGGCAGGAGCAGCAAAAGGGGAAGGGGAAGGGGGAGGCAAAGCTGTGGCAGGACAGAACCGAAAAAACTTTATTTTTACAACTAATTGGCAAACTTAAATGTAAGATTTAATTTTGTTGTGGGTAACACAGCAGCAGTAGTCGGCAACAGTCGGCAGGACAAAGCCATTTGAAGCTTCATTAAAAAATTACATTGCGCTGCAGGCGACAAACAGAGAAAGAGAGAAGAAAAAGAGGGTATATAGTGACTGAGATGGCGACAAAGAAAAGTGGCAACTGGCACTGGAAACTGGCATTGTCGCCAGGCTGCTTGTTGGGCGCTGGCAATTTATTGCTCAGCCCCAAACAAAAATATTTGCCACATAAATAAAAGCGAGACAAGTTTGAAGCAGCTGCTGGAACTGGGCGAGGACATATTGACAGCAGCAGGCCAATATCTGTGCTTATATATAACTGTGCACATATGTGCGCTGGCTTACCTGGAAACTTGTACAGCGCCACCTCGTTGCAATTAATCTCAATCAACGTGGACGTCTCGTTGGGCAGACCGGCGCACTGGCACATCGAGTTGAGCGGACACGCGTAGAGCACATCCTGCTGCTGGCTGCCGAGCAGCGCGGCTGAACCACGCGACGGCGGCGGTCCGCGTGCCAACGCGCGTGCCGCATTTCTTGCGCTGCGGTGTGGCCTTTGACCCGCCGCGGCAGCGGCAGCGGCACCACCGCTGCCGTCGCCTCCGCCATCGAATTGCCAGCAATGGGCGGTGCACACAAGGCACGAGATCAGCGCTAGGTAGAGGTGCATGCTGCAAAGAGAGAGAGAGAGAAAGATGGAATGCATAATTGTTAGAAAAGCGTTGAAGGAGTTGGCAGTCCCCTTTCAATCAACTGTTAAAATTCATAGGTTTTTGGGAAACTTTGGTTATCTTTTTATGGCAAACAATTAGTAAATAACAAACTTACATAGTAAACTTATATTTTTCTTTAATTTATGTATTATATCTTACTTTTGGTTATATTGAAATTTATATTTATATTATTTACTTTAATAAGGAAAAATAATAATATATATAAAATGGTTTCCTGAATTCATATTATTGTTATATATATTTCTTAAATGTTGGGCTACAATTATTATTCTTTTTAATATTATTATTAATAATAATATAATTATAACATTAACATTTATTATAGAATAAAGTGTCTGGTTGTTTTGATTCTATTGAGTTTTCATCAATGAAAAGTGTTTTCTGTGATAGACACCAATTTTTATTGAGTTTTAAATCGTTTCAACCACCTTTTTTCAAAAAAGCTTTTAAAGTTACTCAACTATTCATAGAATTTTCTATAACCGACAAAATACAACAGTTTTCAAAAAACTACAAACAACAAAGTTGTAAGTTTTCAACTTTGTGGAAATAAATAAAATACGAGACAGTAACGCATGTAAATTATAAAAAACAATTTTAAATAAAATATTATAGACGTCTAGCATTTGTAACATTTGTTGTTTATTTGTAGGAAACATAAATACACCACCAGACAGGTGGCAGATGCCATAAAATTGTAAGGGAATGCATTTATAAAGCACCTGCACTTAGTACGCAAGCTAAAAGCTTTATAAAATAAATAAAATAAGTAACCAAAAAAGGCAAGGAATATAGAAAGCTAAATGTAAATATTCAAATATAACAAAATTTGCCCGGTTGAATGTTAAACGTTGCACAGCCAGGCAAATAAATACCTTCATGCAACAATTTCTCAATAGTTTACGCTACAAATTGGACATTCAAAACAAATAAAAAAAAATGAAATAAAAACAATTTTGTTGCTTAAATAAAAATATTTGTAAAATATCAAATGTAAATAGAGTTTGCACTCAAGTTGTTGGCAGATTTTCGAACTCTGCCTGGTGCGGTGCGAATTTATGGAGCATGGCGCTCATTAGGACGGCTCTGTCAGACACCTTTGGTCTAGGCATTTATTTATTTGTCGCTGCTTAGCATAAATCGCACGTTAGAGCGAATAGAATGGCATAAAATTAACGGTACTCCCGCCCTTGGGCATGAGAGCACCAACATCAAAAGGCGCAACTCAATAGCACAGTGGGACAAAGTATATATATCTTTGGAATCATTAATATAGAGCCTATAAAAATATGAATTATTATAATTAATTGTATGTTATTAAATATGTTGTATTTTTAATTAAGTTTTATATGGCTGCGGCGCTAGTTTAAAAAAGGTTTCATATGTAGCCTGTTTTTCTGGTTTGTTATTCGAATATTCGTGCGTTAATCAGAGCCCAATTAAGTGTAAAATAAGTTGAAAAATATGATATAGATGTTTCTTTAACATTTTAAGTAAAAATAACTACTAATAAAATATTCAAAATAAACAAATTTTAAATAGTAGAACTTAATTTATAAAAAGTGAAAATTTGTAAATCCAACTATAACAATATTTTTGTCACTTTAATTAAACATATTCTTGTTTATTATCTTATCCAAACATTTAAATATTCACTCTTGGTTCAGGCATGTCAACGTCAGTGTGCACATATTGTCGCCTTATGTAGAACTCCTCAGCTCAGCTAACGGTGAAGTTCACCTAAAAGCTTGCGACAATTCATGCAAATGAGCCGCAGTCACACACGAGCTGCGGCCCTCACACTCCCAAACACACAGTCTCCTTCTAATGCCTTTAACCTTAAAAAAGTGAGCAACCACAGCACGTAGAAGCTCACACACACACACACACACACACACACTCGCAGGACTTTCATAGAGCGGTGCCATATAAAACATGTTTCATGTACGTAGATGTGTGATGTTTATTTGACACGCCAAAGTATATAATAACAAATAAAAACTTTGGCACACCAGACGAAGACGACGACGGCGACGACGGCGACAACGATGGGCGACAGGCGACAACTGGTAGGACTCTGACAAGGACGACGATGACGACGAGTACGGCCCATTAGCACGATTGTTGAGCTTTAAGGCTTCGATGGTTTGGGTACCTCGGCGCACATTACGAGGGCCCATAAAAGTAGAGCCCCCAAAAAAAGAATATATACAACCATCTACAGATAGGAACTAAAAGAGAGGCAGTTGGAGGCCGAGGGAGCTGAGGTGAGGTAAGGCATGTACACAAGTTATTTAAGTCGGCTTAGAATTTGGGATAAGTAAAATATATGTTTAACGTATAATAAGGTAGTTCAAGTTGGGAGTTCTTAGAAGCAATAAAAAAAAACAAACAAGCTATAGTTGTCAAGAGGATTTTAGTACACTAAAAGTCAATTCGAGTTGCCTTTAAAGAACTATTTTCATATGATTTAATTTTAGAAACAAGGAAATTGTTTAAATAAAGTAGATTATACAGTCAAAAATCGAAGAGTTTGGCCGAGATTCGATGTTAAAGAATATCTCTGTTTAATTATATGAATAATATGTATAAATATTTCGATTCATATAATGAAAACTGAAAAATTTTTTGGAAATTAGAAAAACAATATAATTTAATAAAATGTAGTTCGAAATATGTTTTAATAATTTGAATAAAGATGAGTAAAAATAATTTAGACTCAACATATTTTTTAAACGATATTTGTGATATATCGATAAGCAACACTTTGACAGTGCATAGACTATCGGACTTTTTAAGAAAGAAAGCTAATAAATCAAGTTAACCAGGTACACAGGTCAAGTTTGCTGCAATTGCTTTGGAATCCAAAATAATTCAAATCTCAATAAGTCGCAAAGTTGCTTGAAATTAGAAAGTTACTAATGGCTGAGCAACCAACTGCAGAAGAGTTAAAACTGTTGAAGTCCAAAAAGTTGAAACTAACACTGGGTAAATAAAATCTTGGTAACTGTATTATGAATTTGGCATAGCATTAATCCACTCCCATACAGATGAGTACTACGAGCAATATGTGTGCAATGATACCGCTAATCCTGACTCCGGACGGAAGCCGAATCGCTCCTACACTGTATTCGATAAGAATATAATGGATCTAACACTTGGTAAAAAAAATTCTCAAGCAATTGACGCAAGGCTAAACTGCTTTTCTTCCTGTCCCCCCGTGCAGATGAGTATTATGAACAGTTTGTGCAGCCCAAGCAGCTGGCGCAGCATTCAGATGCCGAAGTGGAGAAAGATCAAAAAAACGGGCACTTTCAGCGCACTCACTACTTTGCGCCCAGTTATTTGGAGATGCGCCAGCCAAAGCAACCTGGTGTTCAGCTCCCAAGGGGCACTGCTGAAAATAGAAAAAACTAACTATGCAACCTGATGTTGCCAAGGAGCTGCGAAAAATTTCAATTGCTTATTCCAATTGTCAAGGCGAAGGCGAGGGCAACATCAAGAATAACTGTCATTTAATGCGTATCCGGGCAATAAAGTGAGAATGAGAGTATTTACTTGGTACAGTTGATACATTTTTATGTGGTGATAATAATGTGATAACGGCTTTTAAATGAGCTCAGAAAAACACTTAAGATTCGTTAAATGACAGCAAACATACTTGGAAAAGATTTGCATGTAAATACTCATTCATTCATTTAAATGAGCAAAAAAAAAAACGGACTTAGCAATATTCATGGTGTTAACCCAATTGTTCTGAGACAGTTGACATACTTTTAAATAAAATCTCTTTAAAAAGCTACCATCGGCAATTCTAATGATATTTATCTATTCACTAGCCACTCAAGATGCATTTAATGATAGCTTGTCAAACTTGAAAATACTTTTTTATGCAAATTAATACTAATTTGTATACAATTTATTTCAAAAAGTTGTTCATCTCGATAAAGCTGATGCTGTTTGCTTTTATGTTAACCAATTAAAATTCATTTGCAGATTTCCCTAACGCTGCGTAAGTTTTCATGCAAATCTTTATTTATTAGTCAATATTTATGCCTTATGCCTTATTCGATTAATATCACACAGTTTGCTTAAACGACTGTCATTTAAGATTAATTAAAAGGCAACTGACATTAATTAAAACGGATATATTTGCGTACACTTTGCTTATTTTATATTATTCGTTTTATTAATTTGTTTCAGTGCTTCTTGACAACTGTGATGCATTTACTATATGAGCCTTATTTATAAATATATTTAATTACTTTTATTGAAATTTATATTAATTTATAGTAATCCCCCCTTTTTTTTGGTAATCCTGTTAAATATTCCCACACACGCTATTCGCCGGCGCCAATTAGGTTGTATTTAATGAAAGATTATATGCTTAGAATTTCTTTTTATTACATTATCTCAGCTTCTCTCGGTGATTCTCATGCTGTTTACTTAACCATCGGCTCTCACATGCCTGTGCTAAATCATATTTAGCTTTGGCAAGCAAAATCAATATCAATCTTCAATTGCCGTCTGGCACATTTGCTGATTGTTTTTCATTATGTTGATGGTGACAAATCGAATCTGCTTCTTGCAACATTTGGGCTGACCATGTAAAACCAAACGATACATCACACAGTTGAGTGGGTGGCAATGTGTGTGAGTGTGTGTGTTTTTCTCTGTCTTATCAACATTTATGCACCTTCAAATATATTTCTGCTCAAATACACACACACACATACAAAGGCAAAGTCAGTCAGTCAGCCGGGCAGGAAGAACGGTCGAGAGTTACGCCAGAAAAGATAAATATGTCGTAAAAGTTTTTTATTTGCGTTTTATTTTTGATACAGCAAATGACTAACTTGTTGGCCGACAGTCAGCCAGGCAGACAGACAGAACGTCAGACCTAATGCCCATAGCCAGCAGGTACACCAGCGAAAAGAGAGAGAGAGAGAGAGAGAGAGAGACTATGACTGGGAGCGACAGAGAGGCAGAATGCGAGTAAAACAAAGAAAACTGGCGAGCAGCGAGTGACAGGCGACCAACGTCTGTCACGCACAGACCGCCAGTTGCCCCAATGCGGGTCCTGCCCGCCTGACTCCTCTCACATCACTTAAGCGTTGAGTGGTAACTTTAAAAAACACAAAGCGAACTTATGATGTAGCTCGACCTTTGTATGCACTTTCAGAAAACTTTTTAAAACTTACATTTAACTAAAGTACCAAATTTAGGAAATATTTTTATGTTTAAAAAAGTTCATAAATGTTAAATATTCACAAATATCTTGATATCTATGGAATTGAGCCTTGCTGGTAAATAGCTATGGCTACTTGAGAATAATGCCTGAACTACTCTATATTCATTTTAACTTGTATTAAAAGATTTATTGTCAGTAATGAATATTTTTGCAGATATATTAAAGAAACAAAATTTATCCATATCTATCATATTTACACTCCTATAACTTTGTCAAAACTAAAACGATTTTCATGTTTGATTGCATTTTGTTTATGATTTGTCCTATAGATTGATTCTGTATTTAAAATATATGCAATTTGAAAATAAACTTTCTTTGATTTTTATTGTTATATGGGACTATTTGTTTTCTACATAGAGTAGCCTTGCACTGCTTTTGACTGTTTTTTAGCAACCTGAATTTTTTGCCCACTTTAATTATTATGTCAAATGACTTGAACATAATACCCCATTGTGTTTAGAGTATAATAAGCAGCTGGCAAAGCGCAAACAATACAATAAACTGTCCCTTCTCGCGGCCAAGCCGCACTTGCCTGGCGTTGAGTGTACTACGAAAAGGTCAACTGGAGGCAGAAGGCCAACCGCAGGTTTTTATTACGCATATAATGCCAGCGATTTGCTCCACTCTCGCTCTCACTCTAACTCGTAGCTCGCACTCTTTTACTCAAGCTGGGCATCGCTGGGGGTCTGCATCATTTTTATACTTTTAATTTTTTATGCCGGTGACACAGTGACATCAAATGTCAACGAGCTGCAAAACAAACAGCAGCCAAGTTCTGGCCAACAAGCGCTGCCCGGCAGCCAGGCTGCCACTAGCAGAAATATGTTTAAGGATGAGCGTTCATTGGGGGCAGCGACGCAGCGCAGTGCAGAGCAGCGCAGCGGAGCTGAGCGCAGCGCAGCAAGAAAAATGCTGAAAAACGTAACATACATTTGGGAGCCGTTGCGCTCTGGCGAAAATTTGTGAGTTTGTGCGATAATAACATATGTAAGTTGCTTGTATATGCATGTGTGTGTTAGTAAATGGTATGCAAGTTTTTTAATGTAGCCCATAAGCTGCTGACTGCATGAAGGCTGGCCGCAGTACGAGCATGGCGAAAAATTTAAAACCGCGGCTCAAAACTTTAAATGAACCTAAACAAGTGTGTGGGTGAGAGAGTAATATACCCACACACATATATAAATATATATATATTATATATAACATTAAATTACATATAAATATATGTCTGTGTGTTCAGCGTAGTTAGCGCTTTTCGTGGGCAGACAGGCAGGCAGCCAGCACGTAGGTGTTAGCAGCTCGGCATCATGTATCTGTGAGATACATTCGAGTTAATCGCCGTAAAAGCACTTCAAAGTCAATTAGAAGCGTTCAAAGTTCATGAAAATTGTTTTGTTTTTAGTTTGTTTTTACTTGGGCGTGTTTTTTCAAGCAGTTTACCAAAGAGTTTTCTCCAATTTTTTTAAGCCATTTTCGGCTGCCAACGAGTCAAGAGGTTGTCGAAAATGTGATATCGAGTTAATTAACAGTTTCCATGTTAAGCTAGTCAAATTACATAGCATAGTATTAAAATATAATATTTAAATATTCGCATTTAATTGCTCTTTATAATTGCTGTTAGTTTGTTTATTAGGTTGCATTAATTATTTGGCTGCAGCATCAAATCTGTTTTTGTATTTGGAAAAAAATGTTATGAAATGCATAATTAAAAACATGACACGATGGTATGTGAAAACGTTACCACAAAAAGAAATCCTTTTTTTTTGTTCATTATAATTTTATATCGCATTGGGAACACTTTATATGATGCTTACTTTTGACAACATTAATCGTTTCTTTTGTTATAACAAAAATTTGAAATTCTAATTTTAAAATAATATTATAAATGTGCCTATGCTTATATTTTATTTTATTTATATTTTAAAAGGATTTTTTTTGTAAGCAATATTTGTTTGATTTGTTTTATGCTGGTGGTAATTTTTAATCATTTACACCCAAAAAATTTTGAGCGCTTTTTTTTCACCACAATGATCTAATATATTGATAAACAAAAGAAGCAACGTACCAATACAGTTAACGGTAAAAATAAAACCTGTTAATTATGATGCTGTGCCAATTTATAATACTCTGTACCCAAAGCGCATTTTGCTTCATGGTAAATTTATAAACGTATTATCAAAGAAATGTAATACAACAAATATATAATGAAATGAAAAAAGTATTCAAATATAAGTACAATTTATACAAATTATAATAATACAGGTCTGCTGCTTTATATATATATTGTATATATATGTGTATATATTGTAAAATGAAATCCCATTTGTTATTTAATTCACACAATGTTCAACTTCCTTTACAATTTAATTGGTTTCAAGTTGAGTTTGAAAAAAGCATGTTAACTGCTCTCAAATTGCATTTGCCTATTCAAGTGAATTGACTCACAGAACCAAATTGAAAAGAGTCAACAAATGTTAGATTGTGTGGGTTTGAAACAACAATCGAAGGGCATCATCGTTTTCTGGATTTTTGCTTAACAGCAAGCTAA
Source organism: Drosophila nigromelanica (assembly GCA_004149465.1). Taxonomy (NCBI): domain Eukaryota; kingdom Metazoa; phylum Arthropoda; class Insecta; order Diptera; family Drosophilidae; genus Drosophila; species Drosophila nigromelanica. The sequence goes on along the minus strand of SCDS01000178.1, from coordinate 57,277 downwards.
CCGAAGCTACGAAAATGCTGAAAAGTCTGCGTGAAACTTGAGCATTTCGAGTTGGGATTCTTTTCTATTTCTATTTCCAAGTATTCTCATGTATTTTAGCTTTGGTAATTTACACACTGGCAGCAAGTAAGCCAACATTTCAAGCCCCAAAAGCCTAGCATGCAATTGGTTTTATAGCCACATGTGCGCACACACACGTACACACATACATACACAGCACACTTCCACACCCACATGGGCAAATCATATGTCAAAATCAAAGTTAATCCCTTTGTGTTATGTACAGCAATTGAAATTATGTGCTTAAAGGCTTTAAGGCAGCCTAACAAAATACAAATAAAAAAGAACCACACACAAAAAAAATGCTCCAACACACAAAGCCAAAATGGCAATGTTGCAACAATGCCCCAAACGCAGCACAAATTGCGTATGCTGCCCTCCTACCACATACGGTTGTTGTACGTAAAATATATGTATTTTTTCTTGTCTTTATTTATTTTTTTTTCAACTGCTGCCATTATTTTTGTTTTTATTGCGCAATACACGAAAACAATCATAAAAAGGAGCGAAACAAAAAAAAACATGAGAAAAAATGGAGTCGAGAGGCGTAATTTGAAACAACTGCGGCAGGCACTTGAACCCAAACGGCTGACAGCAGCGACAACAACAACAGCAACAACAAAACATATAAAACAACAACAAACAATAACAGATTTATTGCATATTTCGCACTGGTAATTGAGATTAAACAGTTCAAAAAAGCAGCCGCTTGGCATTTCATAAACCCGCAGGACACACACGCACACAATCACATGTATGTGTGTGTCTGTAAAGCAACGCATAAATTTAAGAGCTCATATATCGTTTTGGCCTTTTGTCCGTCCACAAGCCCCTTCCGATTTATTTTTGTTGTAATCCGTAGCCCATTTGCTTTTAGCCCTTTGGCCCGAGGTCATCATTTTGGCTGGCCAACTTGCATGTAATTCGTTTTAATAATTGTCAAGTTGTTGCCTTTATTTATGACAAACTTTTAATAATTTAATTGCCGCTGCCCAGTGGCAAAATTGTAGCTGCTGCCGTTTCAATTGCTGGATTTGCCGCATTCGCATTTAATTGATAAATGCGTCAGGCACTGCGCGCTTTGCCAGCTGTAATTATGGACGATTTGAATAATTCAATGTTCAGCACTTGGCCCCGGCCATTGCGTTTTGTTTACGCAATTAATTGTGTGGTCAAATGCAGTGCACAGTGGTATGCACATAGTGCTAAACGATAGATAGATAGATAGTAATGCTCCACTCAAAAAGGTAGAAGTTTTTCCTATATCAAAGTGTATTTTTCGTTGCACTTGATTGAAGGCTTTCAAGAGCTGATTATTAAACTTAATGCTTACTTATTTTTAGGGTGACCATTCTAGAACTAATAGTCGGAATCATACAAATTAAAGAAGCAGAAGTGTTTCAGAGGTCCAGAAATAATGTTAAAAAGCTTTTATAAAAACCTCTATGTTCATTTTAAAGCGTTTTTATATTTTTGGGGCGATAATAAAGAGTCTGATACATTCAAAAAATTTTAAAACTTTTTATATTTTTTGGGTAACCACGCTTAACGTTTTAAGTTTAGAAATTGTGTGTTGAATTTTGCATCTGTTTGGAAATCAAAACATGACACTCTCACAATAATACAATGAGGCAATTTTATACATTTTCGCTTGATCAAGTTCTTTAAAAAAAATAATGGTCACTCGAATGTTAAAAATAAATAAACGAAATATCTATCGCTAAATCTTAATATGGTATTATTTAATTGAATTGAAGATCTTGAATAACAATTTATAATATTTAATTCTTGATCACTCTACACAAACATTTTTTTTTACATTAATAAAGTGACATATTGTGGTCTCAACAGGTCGCAAAAGATTCTTAAAACATTTTTGTTATATTTATATGAACAACACTATGAATTGATTTGGCACCACTGTGCGATCGGGTTGCTTGGTCATCATCTGTTTGGCGTTCTCAACTTCTCTGTTGTGCACTGTCATTTGCTTGATAAGCATTTTACACACACAAACAGACACACACATACACACACTGGCGTCCACACACGTCCGACCACGCCCCGCGTGCGACACGACACTGCCTGACACGCCTACCTCTCGGTGGCGCCTCGACACCACCACCATGCGGTGGGCGCCATACGTGTGTGTGTTTGAATTTGTGTGTGTGCGCTGCATAGTTTGGTGCTTGGCACTTGGCGCTCATAAGCAATTCATGTGTTTGTAAACAGTTCAATTTAAATTTAGTGCCGCGGGTGCGAAATTGCTGCTCAATTATTAAGGCAAAGAATTATTAGAGCGGAGACTAGAAGACACGGCCAAAGGACTTTTGAGTACTTGGCGGAAATATGAGTGTGCGAGCGTGTGTGTGTGTGTGTAGGCTATCAACATTTACCTAGGTCAAGCCAGGCAGGTGGGCGTGGGGATTTCAGTTCTTTTTTTGGTTTTTACCGTTTCGGCACATAATTGCGGGCAAAACTGGAAGATAAATTACCCAAACTCAAAACTTTGACCTAAGCGCCGTTTCCGTGAGTAAGATTAATGATGCGGCAATTGCCAGCCATATAAACGGCAACTATCACAGCAACAACAATAACAAGTCGTACAACTTTATGGGATTTGAATCAAGGGTTGTTTGTTACCCGAGTTGGTTGAGAGTGGCTCACGGGTAACAACATAATCATTTTAACAGCAGGCAACTAGGAGAGAGCGCCACATGTGGCCAAAATGTCCGCCTAGGTGCGAATGGGTGCATATTTATAGATAAAATACACACACAAATC
>SCDS01000178.1:851-54362 GCA_004149465.1 Drosophila nigromelanica | reverse complement strand
TTTATTGTTCAGCTCTCTGACTCGAACTCTGACTGACTGGCTAAACGACAGGCTGGCTAGGGAGTTGGCCTATTCGATGTGGGCCTTTGGGGGGAGTTGGCCTGTTTGGTGGGGGTCTGTGGAGGGAGATGTGCTGCACCTCGTTGAGTGAAGTTTTTGGTGCCAAATTGGCATATTTATGGCCAAGAGGTTCACGAGAGACGTTTGCCAAAATAGCAAAACGATAAACGACACTTCAATGAACTGAACTGAACTGAGCGTCGTCGTGATTTATGCCACAAATGGATCCAAATTTAAAACGCGCAAGTGCATATCTCAGTTACTGCCTGCCACAAGCTAATGGACTTGAGAAACGAGCCAATCTGACTATCAAATGTGCAAACTTGCAATGATAAGTGAAATAAAATAAATTTGTAACGATCCATCCATAAAGTAGATTTGCTAATAGTAAAGAATTTTATAGTATGTATATAACGAACATGAAAGAACTTTGGAGTAGGGTATATCCGACAGCGCAATACACATTCACAGTGTAAGAACAACCAAAACAAGTACTTAAGCATAACTAGTATGCATCTGGAGACTAAACCATAACAAATGTATAGGGCTTTGTAATATAAGAGCTACGAATCCGAGAGCTTTACATTTTAACGTTTTTGTAAATTTTGGTATGATTTTTTACAAAAAGTTGTATCCTCCAGCGTTAGCTCTAAATTTTGTTTTTTATATTAATTGTAAACAACACAAACGATTCAAAACATACACTTTAAATTCTAAACGTTTAAAAACAGTTTTAAAATTTCCAAAAAATTATTTTTTATAATGTATATAATTTAAATTCAATCAGATTCAATCGATTAAGTTTTGACAAAGTTATGGGAGTTTGAAATATGGGCGCTATGGATCCAAAAGCTTAACATATCAAAATGTTTTGAAATTTAAATCAATCAATAAAAATCTTTATTTGACACGAGTTATCACGGGATATATTCCAAGTTTCAGGTCTCTATCTTCAATTTCAAACTTCAGCAGGGCAATACTTTGTGTGGTACAAGTTCCTACGAAAAGCATTATTATATTTCCTTAACTTGTTTTGTTCAGTGTTGCCCCTCTCAAGTGCGAAAACTTAATTTCTTTATTAAAATGTGCCTTGCTTCGCATTGAGGTATTAAAATTAAACCCTTGCTGCAAAAATAAAAACAAAAAAATACTTTCCAAAATTAAGTGCAAGTTAAGTTCAATCTCTAAACTTTGATTGCACAATTTATGACTTAAGGACTATTCCCAAAGTACCTAAATCTCGAGACTTCAATAGAACACTTTGTGGCAAGAGATTTAATTGCACAAAGAGATTCGGTTGTATGTAGATTAAATTTCTCATGTGTATTAAATGTTCAAATACACTCTCTAATCGATGCAACACTTTGTAATTAGATATTCAATTGCTTTGGTAAAGTGTTGTCGCATTCAAGAGTAAATTACAGATATGAATTGAATTTCCGAATTTTGAGAATCGGGCAACACTCGGCTTGCCACAATTGCTTCATTATGACTATAAAATGGCAGTCGTGCCCTGCCACACAAATGAGCCAACATTGGGGCATCGAGCTTACGTTGGTGTTACGCGAAATTTATGAATTTGTGGCATGATTCAGGCTAATCACGTGACACGTAAAGCAGAGCGCAAAAAAGCATTATTTAAATATCTTAATGCGTTTAATTTACGAGTATATGCCATGTTGAGTAGCTTTTGTGTGTGAGTGGGTGTGCGTATGTGCGTGTGTTTGTGTGTGCGTAGCAATGCCTATTTACTCGTCTATATGAGAATATTCAAATTTCGGCCAGGTGTATAATTAAATTGGAAATTGCGAGCAACTCAGGCGATATCTGGGCACGCACAGAACCTAAAAACAAACACACACACAAGGTGAAAATGTGTTTTTTTTCTTTTTGGGAATTTGAACTTCTAACCTAGCATGAGAGTGGCCATCGTCGATGCCTGATGATTATGCAAAGCACTTGGCCCTACAAACGGGTCAAAATAAAGGCTCAAAGTTGGGACTTCAAGTCGGCGATTAACTTGTGCCCCGTTATCAGCCAACTGATAGACTGCAACCAGGGTCTCCAGGCAATTTTCACAGTATGTGTGTCAATGACCCCCTTGAGAACCCACCCATGGGCAATGAACACCCACCCACCAATCCGAAGTAGACCGGTCGCAACGCAACGCAACGCAACGGTAATATGCGTGTGTGCCGTTATAAACCTAATTAATGTATTAAACTTGCAAGATGTGTTATGCGTTTCATGTTTTAATAAGAGGGATGCCTCAACAGCTTTAAGTGTAAAATAAAGAAGCAAAAAAAACTTTTGTAACTCCTTTTACTGCCTGTGGCAGCTTTAAACAGCTTTAAAGGCGACTTGAAAAATATCTCTTTTTGTAATTAACTGCAGGAAATCGTTAAGAAGTATTTCACCAGTTCCTGAGATAAAGGAAATCAAAGAAAGAAAATAAAAACAGATTTCTAAAAATATCAAATAAAATAATTTGAAAATATCTTAAGTTAATTTTCATACTCTGTTAACAAAGTGAATAAGTGTTTCAATTATTATTATATTCTTTCCATTATTGGACTTCAATTTTTACGCAATCTGAAACTTTGCTGCAATGTAAGTTTTGAAGTAACCCTCGTATGTGTGTCGTTATTGTAGCGCTTGTCTCATTAAATGCGTACATTTAATTGGCTCAACGTCGCACGCGTCGTATAATTAATGACGTGAGTCAGAGCCACAGAAACAGACAACTGAACAGAACAGAACTGAACTGAACTGAACTGAATAAGAGAGAGCCAACATCATCTGAATAAGTCATAAGGTCTTGGCTTTTCAAACAACAATAATAACAGCAACAGCAACAACAACAACAACAATAGCAGCAGCACTCGGCACAAATAAGCCATATCTGTTTCTGTATTCGTATTGACTGGCAGTTAACATGGCCAGGCAAAAAGTTTGCTTGAGTTTTCAACTGCTAGCAAAATTGTCCCGTGCATACCAAAAAACATGCAACAACAAACACAATTGCAACTGTCACCCATAGACATACACGCACACACACACCATATATAGGGTAGTATTTGGCAACAATTTATAAGGGCAATACGTGCAGGGCATATGCCGTCGAGACTTCCTGTCGAGGACAAGCGATGACTGCGACGACTTCAACTGCAACTGAAACAACAACAGCTACGACTAGAACTTGGGGAGACTTGTGGATAGGGTAGATCGGTCGGTATAAGGTATGAGGTTGGTAACAACTATGCGAGGTCCACGCGTGTGCATACCAATGGCAATGTTGGCAAACATTTTAAAAAGCCAAAAACGGAACTCGCAACTGGTAGCTACAAATGCAACTTATGCGGAGAACCTGTCCTGCAACTGCACCAAAGAAATTGACAAAAACTATTTCAGGACAGAGTGTGACGCCTATTAAATACCTATTAATTGAGCTCAAATGTAACTTGAAATGTGTATTTGTCATTATATAAAAATATTCAAATGAAAAGCTTAATGATAACAAAGCTTATTCGTATATCATGTATTTAAAATTATTGTGAATTGTTAAATTCTAGTAGCACATTCGAATTTCTTATGGGTTTATGAAATCATTAAAAGTAGTATTTTAAAGAAAGTTGTTAATAACAAATTTAAAAAGAGTGCAATAGCTATTTTTAGTACTAAGTTAAAATTACAACATAAATGAATGAGCTTAATATATTTATAAAAACTAACTAACGTTTGTCCTTTCCCAAAAAATGTTTTAGTAAAAATAATTTATTTAATTTTTCAACTTATATTTAAATGTAATAGTATTTCATATACATTTAAATCAAACTTTCTATCGCCAAATTAGGTTATTGTATTCCAAAGGCTTTAAATATTCTAAATTGAAGTATGTAAAGTTGATATAAGAAATACCAAATAATAAGAAGTCTAAACGAAAATAACTAAATACTCATAATGCCCCCTGCAAGCTGCTCCTTTTACAGGGTATGTGCACAGGAACAGGCGAAGGCAAGTTCCTGAAATTGCTTGCACTGCGTTGGCATGTGGCGCTGCTGTCCGCTTGTTCTTGTTGCTGCTGCTTTTACACAATTCGATAATAAATATTACAAGCTAGACAACAACAACAAAAAAGAAAATTCAACATTTGAACAAAAACAAAAAAAAAAAACGAATGAGAAAAGTGCACGAAAAACGAAAAGTTGAGCGCACAAAACGAGCGAAAACAAATTAAATTCGGTTTGCCGTTTGTCGTTTTCTTATTCTTTTCTTTTTGCTTTTACTTTTTCTTTTGCTTCTCACAAAAATTTTAAGCAATTACGAGGCGTGGCAGGGGGCTAGCCGAGGGCAGCAATTTGCATAAGTTGGCAAAACTGGGTGGAGGAGGGGATGGGGCAACAGGGGGCGCATTGATTACAAGCGTGAAAATGTATTTCGAATATGCGACGATGAGCGAGAAACCACAGGAAATACGACAAAAAAAAAGAGAAAAAGTCTCATTGTCAGGCGACGCCGCAAGGTATACTATGATTTTTGGCTGTGGCCTAGTACAAATTGTAGGAAATCCAGAATTTGTTTTGTGCACTTACAAAGAAGAGCAGGAAACCCATATCCATTGTGACATTCTAAAAGGGTTTGACATTCATTCTTTAAGTGAAATCAAATTGAAATTTTAAAGACAGCGACCCTAAAGTTGTGTAGTAAGAAACCGTTGAATTATATAGTAAAGAAAAAGTCTGAGCCAGAAAATAATTATTTTTATCCGAAACACGCATCATGTGTCAAAGTAATATATTTTCTAAAGTATTGACTGCCAGAAATAAATATTTTTTTATTTAAAGATCCAATTATGCTAAATGCACTCAAATTCATTTATAATTTTATAAAATTTACCTGCAAAATTCAAAATTTGTATTTAAGTGTGCCATTTATTTATTACAAAAAATTTCCGTATAATTAAAACAACTCAACTTTAATTTCATAAATCAATTTTAAATATTCAATAAAAAATCTGGTGATGAATTTTAAGTGTATCTACGGTTCGTTACTGTTTAAAAATAGCTTTCATTTTTCTTTTTCGGCTTTTGTAGCTGTTGTGTTGTTGTCGCATGTATTTGCAGTCGTCTTGAAAAATGTGCTTTTTATGCTTCATTACGTCGCGTCTTCCTGTTGTCAGTTTTTCTTTACATTTCGTTTAACATTTGTCACTTTTACAGCTGCATGTGTGTGTGTGTGTGTGTGTGTATGTCTATAAATGTGTCCATGTGTTTGTGTAGGATATATGGGTCTGTCTGCATATTTGTACATATGCCTCGCAGCTGCCCATCTTTATTTTGGTTTGTACTTTTTGCTTTTTTTATAAACATTTTTTGTTGTTGTCTGGATTGCTATCATATTTTTGCTGCTGTTGTTGCTGCTGCTATTATTATTGTCGCTAGCATTTCATCAACAGCTGCTGCTGCCAGCCCCTGAACACATCGCCCAGCCTCTTTACAACTTGATTTAAGTGAACCTTCAGTTGATATGTCGCCATTTCGTTCCGTTTCAGTATTTATCTCTCCCCTGTCTGTCTGCCAATCTCCCAATCTCCCATTCCCCCTGTCTTTCAGTCTTATTTCTCCTGACAAATGTCATGTTCAAATTGTAGACTGAACTTTTGACTTTTGACAACGTGGCTGTGTGATAGAATGACTGGATAATGTAAAGAGTCAAGGTCGACAGGCATTCAACCTAAATAAACTGCAAAGAAGCTCAATCATGATATGATTCAACTACCATTTCGGATTATGCCGCCAGCTTCTTAATTTGATTGGAATTGAGTTCTGGTGTTCAATAGATTTTCGGTGTCATTCCTGCCCTGATTGAATTATTTTCCGCTTATATATATTTACTTTAAAAGTAATGATAATCTGATTGCTGACCATTTAACAATTCAATTAATAAGAGTTAAATATTGAACAAAAAGGATAATTGCATTACTTTCATTTCATATTTAATTTTTACTTTAAATTTTACTCAGATATTTCAATTTATATTTTTATTTATTATTTTATCATTTCCTGAAATGGAAAACAATTTTTTTTATTTTATTAGAATAATAATAAAAATTATTCTTTAATCAACAACCATAACACATACAAAAAATTGTTTACACTACATATTAAAATAATAGCTAATTAAATTTTAATGTTGTCTTTATTCTAAGTTTATGAAATAAAATGTTTAATTATTTTAAAGCGCATGCAAAATTCTTATACTTTTTAAATAACACTTCATATAAAAACTAATTTGGACGCAATTCTAAACCATAACTTATATATATAATTATAATTATAATTTCAACACAATTTTATTTATTGTGGCTTTCCATGTCAATCAATTTGGTTTTAATAAAAAAATAATTTATCAATTGACAAGAAGTGTTTAGTCTGAATAATTACAGCAATTTTCTTTTTTAATCTGTTAATTTAATATTTCCAAAAATATTTTAAAAGTTTATATTTTTATAATATAATAATGCCTATAAATCAAATTTTAATTCAGTATATAACAATTTAATTAAATTAAAGCTAAAGTTTTATGCGTAACCACAATCCGAATACTTTTATGCAAAATCGAACTGCAATTTCAAGTATTTAACTTATTTTCTGTGATTTTATTTTGATTTTCAAGCATTTCTTAGCCAATAAATACTTTGAAAAATCTATAGCTTAGTCTCATCAATAGATTAAACATAAACCGATTGTTTGATTGCCTCAAAAAATTGTTCATGGCACAAACCGAGTAGCCATTTGGACAGTATTTGTGTGTTATTAAGGATAGGCTATTAGGCACTCATTGATCTAACTCAGTTAGATGGAAATGGCTGCCAAAAGCTGGCTCTCAGCATTGAACTGGAATCACATTAGCGTGTTAAACTACTTAACGCATACAAAAGCACTGAGCCTGAACCTAAACGTGAACGTGAAGAAGAAGAACGTAAACGTGAACCTGAACGTCGAACCTGAGACCCTTTTAGCGCAACCAAAACATATCCTTGGCACTTCAGTTGCTGATGGGCGATGTATTTGTTTCATGATATTGTGGGCGTGGCCCATTTCGCCTGAATTGAATTAATCAGCTTCATTATTTTCGTGCCATTTGGCTTTAATGTATTTACGAGCATGTTTCAATTAGGACACGAGCTGCCTTGCGAACAAAAGCCCAACATAAATTCCGAGACGCCCAACGTCTCATATATATCTATATATGTATAAATAGTGTATATGTATATTGTATACACATTAAAGAAGAGCTCAAAGTGTGTCTTGGACTTGGAAATTTATGTGGCTACGTGCAAGGCATTTGACCAAAATCACAGACAGACACACACACAAACACAAACACAAGCATAGACACAGACTTGTACAATTTCCTGCATGTCCTCAAGTGTGCAGTGGCATTTCAGGCATTCATATTTAATGTGATCATGAAGCGAGCCATTATTGAAATTGGTGCATAATAACAAACAGACAAATAACCAAAAACTTCACCTCAGTTCAAATAAATAAATATTTGCGTGCAGGTGTGTCTGTGTGTGGGTGTGTGTGTCATATACATTTTGTAGTTTAATTAAGGCTTTGACAATATTTTTATTTCATATTTTGATTCAAACATCCAACAAGGGTAAGCATTTTGAATTCTACGCCAGACTATGTTATACCCTGGTCTTTATCTAAAATGCAACTATGTATAGAAAATAATAGGTTAATAATCTTCTATTCTCTGTTTTCTTCATTATTTGTATGACTTTATATAAAACCAAAATTGCCTCAATTCTAAATTTTATTTATTAATTTACTCAGCAATCTGACACACGTTTTTTGCGTATAAATTGTTATATCTTATCTTGTTCTACAAATTCTCATATATTCAGCAATCACATACAATTTTTTTTATATAAAAATGTATTCAAAATTTAAAAGAATTCGACAAAAAAAAAAATCTTTAAATTGAGTCTGTCGCAAAATATATTTTTAATTTAAGGCCTCCAGCATATTTTATAAAAAAAATGTATAAATTTGTTTATGAATATACAAGTATATACAAATATACCTTACCTACAACCATAACAATAGCTAAGAGGTATTAATATGACAATTGATGATGATGATGATGACAAGATCATCATCATCAGCTGCTGTTTGTTGCTGTTGCTGCCTGTTTTTATTGTTGTTCAAATTACGCAAGCAATCAATGCCAAAGTACCGACGGTCCGGACAGGTGACAAAGCGCAGATACAGATACACGTATTTGGGTATTGGATATCGCACTGAAAGTATGTAGAAGATGCGCACACAACAAAGCGGACCACATACACACATACACACACACACACACACACGCATACATATTGTATTATTTTCAATAAGGAGCCGACATATTGATAACAAAAGCAAGCTCCTTCCAATCCTGTGTAGAAAATATTGAATATGCCCCAAACACACACACACACGCACACACGAACACACACAAAGGAGCTGAGCAGCCCGGAGTATAAAACATTTTGAAATTGTGAAAAAATTGTATGGCTCTGGCATTGTATTGGTTTTTGTATTGTCCATGTGTATGTGTGTGTGCGCGCGCGCGAGTGTGTTTGTGTGGCTGAAGTAGAAATCTCATTGAACATATGTTGATATGTCTAACGACGCCGTGGGATTAGACTACGGTCTGCAGCAGAATTTCTATTATATGAGAAACGAGCTAGTGCAAAAGCGAGGAGCCCGGGGGCAAGCTGCGGGCGGCGGTTGAGTTAGAGATGATGCCAAAATGATACGACTATGAATGCAATCCACTAACCACAAAAAACCATTTAAAACTGCCAGTGCCAAAAAAAGGAAAAAAAAACTAGGAAGAGGAAGCTGCTGCACACGACGATGCAAATGAGAGCGTGTTTTCGACACAAAGTCAACGGCATCTGCAATTGCTGCTTTCGTAGCATCTTCGTTGCCACAAAACAGTGGATAAAACGCCGCTTTGTTGCACATGCCCCAGCTCTGTCTCCCACTCACATTTTCTCTCTCTCTCTCTCTCGCTTTCTGTTTGCTGTGCTTCTGCTGCTGTCACCTAATCCCCTTTTTCAATAAGATTTAAATTTGCATTTGACACATATTGGACGACGACAACGACAACAACAACAACAACGAGGACAACGCAACAAACAACGATTGCGAATCCGAATACGAATAAATATTGAAAAACGGGCGAATAAAAATGCAACATTGACAGGTCGAAGATTACCTGCCCTATAAAGAAAAAAACATACGTATTGTGGCTGCTTTCACGAGCTGCAAAAATTATTTGAGTACATTCACAAACGCAACTCTTTTCTTTTGTGGAAAACATTGAGAATTTCCTCGAAACATACTTTTTTTTTTGGAAAATAATAGATTTAATGTGATAATATAATATATTTAAGAGAGTTGTGTGTTTTCTATATTTCTACATACATCACACGAATCGTTATATTATAAGTATACAAAATATTTTCCCCAATATGTTTTTCAATAAATCAACTCAATTCTTACTGGAAAAAAATAAAAACTAAATAAATAAGATAATTAAATAAATAAATTTGCTAAAATTTAAATATAAAATACTTCTACCTGTTTAAGATTAAATCGAATATCCAATTATTATATGTTCAATTAATTTCGACAAGAAAATGCAAATTTAAAAGTTATAAAACCAGAAACAATCCATAAAGCGCATATAACCCAAAGTGCACAAGTGTATGGGAAATACCATAATATAAGTGGAAATGCAACGTGCTGCAAAAGAAAGGTGAAATATGTTGTGGAACAGGAAGAGGGGGTAAACTGGTGTGGGGCATGTGTGGATAGCTGCATAACTATCTAACAGCCAGCTAGAGTCAGGTGTAAAAAGGTAGCGCAAAAGAAAATACGCGTTATTAGCATTGCTGAGGTAAAACCCTTGAATTGGGTTTGCTTTGCTTAGTTGGTCGCAGGTTTTGTGAGGTCTGCTTGGGGGTATGTTGACAGTTGGGTTGGTTGGATGGCTGGCTGGTTGGTTGGTTGGTTGCTGGGTTGTTAGCCGGGTTAGTTGGTGGTTCTGGCTGACATGTTATGTGATTTGATTTGGTTTCACTCTATGCCAAAGGCAGAGAGACCATTGCAATGGGGTAAGTACGTTTTGGTACGGAAACCTCATTAGCTGACATTCCATAAGTCAGCGTACAAACGGACATGACAGACAAATGCTGGATGTTCCACATAACTGAACATAGCTTTAACACGTCAGAAGGGCAATGACAGTGAACCATAAAGTTGAAGCATTTAAGAAGTTGTCTTTGGTGGCAGACATAATAGTTTCAATTAATTTATATATGCTTGTTTTGAGTTCTTGAGAATTTGGAATACATGCAAACAAGAGTTTTTTTTAAAACTAAAAAAAACATAAAAACAAGTAAAAACTTTAATTTATATATAATATTGGGAGTAGGATAAGCAAAAGGATTCTTTAAAACATTTCAACATGCAGTATTAGTTGAACTTTAAAAGCTATACGTAATATAACTCTTGCCATATACATGTATAATTAATATAATAATGTAATATTTTTTCATTTTTTTTCCTAACAGCAACTGAAAAACATATTAATAGTAATGTTTTTTCAAATAAATTTATTGCTGATTTTTGTTTTATTTAGTTTTTTTCAAATATAAATATAAATAAATATTTTAAGTAAAGATCAAATACCCTTGCAGTCACAATACAATTGTATAGAAATTTATTTATTTTTATTTCTCATTTAAAATATTTGTAGTCTCTAGTTTTGGTAATTTTTTTGCACTTTTTAAAATTAAATCTTTTCAACAACAACAAATTCCAATTTCCTTTGATTAAATTTCTTTTTTCAAAACATTTTTCACACCACATTCGTTTAAATATATTTATTCCTCACAGTTTTTTTATTTTTTTTTTTTTTTTGTGAGCTATGAGTAATTTTTCCATTTCGTCATTCTCTGGTTGCAGTTTGTGCCTCTTCCTTTTGCACTCTCAACTTTCTTAGATCAATCACACACTCCGCGGCAGCCCCTCTCTGCATCATATGTCATTTATGCAGAGCTCTTTGACCAACATTTTTTCCATCTATTTCTCTTCTTCTCTTCTACAACATAATTTTGCCATTTTCCTGTGCTGCTCTAATTGTGTCTCATGTAACATTCAATTCGTTTTCCTATTTTCTAAAGCTTGCGCTCGCACTCTTTTATCTTTATCTTTTGTATATCGTGTATTGCCTAACGCTTTCTCAACATCTTCGTAGCTGCTATTGTGTCTCATGTATCCAACTTGGTTCGCTTCATTAAAAAGTAAGTCCTTTTAAATTGGCCCCGCATCAATTGGAATTCATAGAAGAAAACGGAAATGGTCTTTTATTCTTTTGCCTGTTTGTCTTATACCCTGTATTTTGTTGATCTTATTAGTTATTAAAGAAATCTAGGAATACTCCACGAATAAATATAAATATAAAAATATATTTAATAAAAACAACAATTTTAATATCAACGCTATAAATTGAACTTATTTATAAACTTTGTAATAGTTTTTGATTTAATAAATCTTCTAAGTAACATATTATTATCACCTATTATGACCTAAAAAAATCAAATCAGTTAATAAAACCAATTTTTTTAAACCCAATTCATATCTTTTTAAAAAAATAAATTAAAAAAAATAATTATATAATATAATTGTATGTTTAAAGAAACCAAATATATATTAGGGAAGGTAAATATAAATTTGTAGAATAGAGAAAAGAGAAGAACAAAACTGTGCGTTTGTGTAATTATTATCTATAAGGTAAAGTTCTCAGTCTATTTACAAGATATCTACCAGTCTCGCATTCTCACAAGTCGGCCTGGTTTTCTATTTACTTTTTGCCGAAAATCTTTACACGCACATTTTTTTTGTTGTTTTTCTTTTTTTTTACTTACTTTTTTTTGCGCGTGAGCCTTTCAATTTTCTTGACTGCCCAGTTAATAGAACATAACGCGATGCTGCGAGGCCGCTTTTCCAGCTCTTTGGCAGCTGGCAAATATTTTGAGACCATTTGGCTTGTGGCCAACGAGCCGTTGAGACGCCAAAAGAGAATTGTCAAAGGGTACGCAATGGGCATCCCCTCAGCCTACCCAACTCCCCTTTCTACAGCCCTTAGGCGGCTGTTTGTCATCCCTGTCTGGCGGGCAATTTCCATAAAGAACAAGAAGGCTGCGCCGTCAAATATGTTAAATAACAAACTATTTTGCATATTTATTTTTATCTACCGCTCTTCTCGCTGCCTCTTTCACTGTCATTGTATTCGTATCAATGGCCAAGCGCTGGGCATTAGGCAAATGTGAATGCGAATGTGAATGCGAATGTGAATGCGGCTGTGAATGTGGCTCAGTCGAGCATTTCGAATTCCTTGACGCAAATTTGTGCGGCTTGCGCTTGCCACATGAGCAGCGTCTGCTCAAGTTCCCAAACCCCTCCCTATGCTTAGCTAACACTATAAACCCCCTTTAACCTCGTCTCCCCCATCTTTTCTCCTTTGGTATTTTGAGTTTTTGTTTGCACAGCCATGTCAATTTAAATCTATGTCAAAACACACGGCTTAGTTGAGGTTTATTTATGTCGGTCTGACTCCGACTCTGGCTATATAGCTGTGTCTATGGCTCAGCCACGCCCTCACCTTGCTGCTCTTTGTGGGCCACCATGAAAACTTCACCTCCACTTCCCCGCACCCTTCGTCAAGGCAACGCTTTTAACCGAATTCAATAAAAATGCAAACGCTTTTTATTTGCCTTTTTCAACATCACGTAAATGGATCTTTTGCACTATCTGGATAATATTCGATTTCCACAAATTTGTGAAATTGGTTTGGCAAATGGTTAAGTGCGGTGTTTACCCAACCAATCTCCTAATCCTTCCTCTTTCCCACTCTCAGATTTTCGTGAAACGGTTCGGTTCCTATAATGAAATTCTAATTTCGGACTCTCTCCTGTCCAATGTTTGTTAAGTTGACGCAAAACAAGGTGAGAGGTATACCAAAAATTGAATACCCTTAAATAACCAGATGAATAACAGATTTATGACACAAGATTCTGATATTAGCATACTTATTGGCCAGCTTTAAGTTTAAGTCGTCCAATGTCAAGTGAAAGTTGCTAAAGTTTCTTGTCTATTTTTTTCAAGCTTAATTTCAAAGTTAACTCAATATTTTTCAACTTTGTCAAGACTGTGTCTTTTAAAAACAAAGTTTTAATCAGAATATGTGAAGTTGAAAAAATGTTTCATAAAAAAACTAACTATAACAGCTTATTTAAAAAAAAAATAGCTGTAGCTTGGACAAAATATTAAAAAAAAAAAACGAATGAACAAGTTTTTCAAAGAAAAAATCAATTTTCAACAGCTATATGGTATAGAGACTTCCGTTGACTAACCTTATTTTATGCTTTATTTCTTAGACTCAAAACTGACAGAATTCACAAAGGCAGATAAAACCAAATACACTCAGCTCTTCCTTGTGGTCAAGCGCATATATAATTTATATATGGTCTCACATATGTAGATGTCGGCGGCAACATTTTGTGGCAAAACTATCATACCCCGCCAATGGGGCATGAAACTGATTTGACGCGAATGCCACAATCACAAATCGTTTTTCCGTTTGTCGAGCTGCCTCCCGAAAACGTCGGACTGCATTCATATGATTAACATCAATCAAAGGGGCGACGGGGGGAAGAGGGGCAAGCACTCGCAGTTGTATTCATGTTCGGATTCGTAATTAAAAATCAATCAGTGTGTGACATAAACTTCAATGCTGAACAGCAGATAGGCCGACGATAGACACGGCTACTTACTCTGCTGACCGCTAGATGGCGTGTCGCCCACAACATGAACTGTTGGATTGGGTCCGGTTATTTTCGATTCGGTTTAGTTCAGAGTCAGGACTGGAAGGGACTTATATTTGTGCATGGGCTGGCCATATATAATTAGCGTAACTTTATTAACGCACCGTTTGAGTGGAGAACCAAATGTCAAAGGCAAGTTCAGCTTAGGCAATGTGAAGAATAAGGTTAGAGCATTATGTGGTAATATGACGTTAAGTAATATCTTAAATGTCAAGTAAACTTGAGATGGCGCGCTAACTGAATACAATTTGGCTTGTAAATGATAAGTTAATGAAGAGTTATATCAAATCGAGAGCCCTTATTAATTATAATGGCTTACAATTTAATTTGAATTAACTCATTTTGCTTAGCAACATTCAACTAGACATTAATTAAATTTGTTAGGTATCCAATTTTGTTATTCAACAAAGTCTAGCAGCTTTGTGAGTTAAGTTGAATCTGGCAACGCCTTACTATTTTAAGTGGAAATGCTAACTTTGAATTTATAAAATGGCGAAAAGACAATGGGGGCTACACGCAGTGTTAAGTTGGCTGCGCTTAACATTTTTGAAGAATAAAGCTAACCTCACTTTCTTAAAAATATTTATTTATGTTTTAAATACTTTTATAGTTTAAATATATAATATAATATATAAAATATCTAAATAAGATAGAAGATATATATATAATATGTATTCCACCTATAACCTATGCTTTACCAACGCCATTGTTATCCTTAAAATTATAACTTTGATGTTTCGCGAGAAGATCCCACAGTCTGACGTTTCACAGCCCATTAGTGTGTGAGAGAGAGAGAGAGAGAGAAAGGCATTCAATCATTGGGATTTTCCTTGCGGTTAACGCCCACTACACACATCAAAGTCTTTGTTTAGCCCAGATTTGACAGACAGTTCTTCGTGGTGCTTGGCGCTTGGCAGCCTAGAGGGCCAGACGATTAACAAACCGAGCACAACTGTTATTTATTTATTTGTTTACGAAATGTTAATTAGCTCCAATAAACCTGACGAAGCCAAAAGCTGAATTCTTTGCACAAAGTTAAGACAATGGCATGTTGTCTAGGCCGTGTTTGAGGCGCATGTTTTACCAAAATAATAGACACAAAACTCTGTTTATTATAATTTTCACGCCTGTCCGAGCGGTAACCTTTAGCTAGGATGCTCTTAGTCCCAGCATAGATACGGTGACAACGATACAACCTTTATCATCGCATTGGGTTTCCTTTGCGACATAGGAAACCCAAAAAAAAAAGAAGACAGGAAAATGAAATTGCTAAAATTGTTTTGTTACCCTTGCCGATGGCATTCGAAATTTACCACAAAATATGTTGCACATTCCAAGCGAATGTAGAATTGTGTGTTCATTTAAATAATTTTTTTTTGTTTTCTTTTTGTTCTTTCTTAACAAAATGAATGAAAAACTGTTTTGTATTTATGGGAATTAAGATTATTGGAATATTATATCTAAGGCGGCGGACCAATAAACCCAACCTTGAAATGAACCCGTTTCACATCTATTCAATCGAACCTAAACTCTCTCTAAAAATGGGTTTGCTTAGTGCCACTGGAAGATCCCTGTAATTAAAACTAAATAAGCTATAAAAAAAAGAACACCGAATATTTTCCTATAAATATTAAGTAAAAGTAATTTTTATAGAAATTAATAATTTGCTTTTTAATTTAAAATATTATAAGGAACCAAAACAGATCCTATTTCTCTAGAATGTCAAGTTAACGAAGAAAACCCAAATACAAAGCTTTTTTTTTGGCTGGCAACCATTATTAAAACCCACTTTGCCTAATATATCCCTCAGGGTATTTAGTCTTCGGCCACCCCAAAAGTTAAATGTTCTTTGTAGCCTTTTTATTTAGTTCTTGCACTGTCCAGAGGGCAAAGCATAAACAGATCAATAAAACAAAACAAAGTTTGAGGGGAGGGGAAAACTATTGTCAAGAGCAAAGACCAAGACTTAAACCAAAAAAGCTTGAACCAGCAGCAACAACAAAAACAAAAACGAGAAGGGCGCAACTGTCGCAGTTCCCATGCAAATTTCGCAAGCGTCCCTTAGTAACCCCTGATATCTCCAGTTCCACCCAACATAACTGTTATCCTGTCTATTTGTTTGTACAAATAATGTGTAAGCAGGCATATTTTTGTCAACTAGGCTAATTTCAGTCAGAGATTTACGTGACAATGGCCGCCGGGCTAGCTCAGACTGTGAAAACGGGCATTCTTTGGAGCATGCCAACAGGGGTTGCGGGGTAGTGAAAAGCCATAAGAAAAACCAAAAAAAAAAGAAGGAAAACAAGGAATAGCCAACAACAACAAGTACAACAACCACATTCCGCACAGCTCGACACAAAAACAATTACAAAACAAGTTCCATCAAAGCTCTGCTGCTTTTTGTGGATTTCTCTCAGTGTGTGTGGGAGTGGGGCGAGGGAGGAAGGGAGGGAGGTTGTTAACAGGGGGTTCGTCTTCGTCGTTTTGCGGCCAGTCAGTCAAACCATAAAAAGATATATAACGGCAATGGCGCGAGCTAGGCCATGAAGAAACATTCAGCAAACTGGGTTAGGTAGTGGGTGGATGTGAAGGGGGTGGTAGGTAGGGTAGGGGCTGCGGCTGGACAGTTTGAGTAGTTGCAGGAGTAGCAGGTGGAGGCGTAGCAGGCACACCTCCATTGTTAACGGTACGTCTCTGTTATTTTTTATACAGTCGTTCACTACGTAAACGGAGTATATTCGGTTTGTTCGTTTAGCTATTAAAGCTATAGATTTGCAACATATAATTGTATATATTAAGTTATTATATATATCCCCCACAGTCTTCAAGCGAAATACATCAAATAATTGCAGACAGATTACTGATTTCTTCTGCTAAGCACGCCTACGCCTGTTCTCACAATTTACAAAATACTATATAATATATATAATATTATTAATTGTATGATAATTTAACTTTAGTTTGTTTTATACTTGCTGATTATATTTGATTTGGTGTTAAACTGTGACCGAGTATTGCGCTGTCGGTTACACCTCACTGTATAGTACTTGTTTATTCTTTTTTTTGTGCACCTTTCCTTGCGTTACGTTTCTCTGCAGCGCACTTGTTGTTGTTGATGTTTTGTCTCTGTTTCTGCTTTAGTTATTGTGTTGCCAAAATGAATGCCTGACACATATCCTGCTGCTAGTCCACATATGCGTTCCACTTTCGATGATAACTCAAGAGCCCCACAAGACCCAAGAGTCAGCACTTGACCACACATATATCACTCAACAATCCGTCAGGATATATTTTACCTTATAAATGTTAACGTAGGAGTAAAAGCAATTAAAACGCTATCAATTAAAATATATTTCACTCTTAATACCCTGATGTGAATCTTGTAAATTAAATCAGTCGAGAAATGTATATATAATGAAACTTCACATAGTCAAGGATTACTTTAATAAATAATAATAAAGAATATAGATAAATCGACTAGAATAATATAGAAGAAATTGTGATTTAGCTTGAATACAAAAGTTTTCAATAAAGAATTGAAATATCTCATCAATCTTAAATAACTATAAATCACAACTTGACGGGGATATCAAGCACATTTGACAGCTGGACAGCAGCAGATCAAAATTCAAACAGTTAGAGTCATAAATCTAAAGTCGAATTTAGGATATAGTATTGCAACGAAAATCGGCGATTAAAAAAGTCAAGCAAGACTGATTTAAAAATCTAAGCATATCAAACATATATTTAAAAATAATATATATATAATATTTTATTACCAGTTTATAGATGTTTTAATATTATGCATTATCTAAATTCTAAAAGATAAAGAGGACAAACCCTTTTCTTTGCCTAATATTTAATATTTAATATTTAATAACCGAACCGGTTTACTGTAGTTAAAGTAAAGTCTAATCAGAGATGATAAAGCCAAGGTATAACAATTAAAACCCCGATTCCTTCACCAGCTAGTTATTTATATCTAAGGGATACCCTAAACATTTCAGAGTATATACAACCTACAGCCTATCACACAAAAAAAAATATACCCTTTTTACCCATATTGAATGGGTTCAGAGTATGCAAAATATCCTCTGGTAGACATATCATTTTTGTGCATACTCCCTCTTAGTTCACCCTACACTTACGCTACCCTCCTCAAATGTCTGCTTGTAGCAGCCGTCGCTTGTTTATTGGCTGACAAGTGCTGTACGTCCGGCTGCTACTCCGGAAATGAGCAAATGACTAATGACTGACCAAGAGTCAAACGGCCCCCACTCCCCCTCCTGTCAATTGGGTAAAGTGTGCGAAGAAGTCGCTTGTTGTGTGCATTGCGCTTCAATTAAAGCAACGCAGGAAATTGAACTTTTAGCCAAGAGGAGCGATCTGGTGAGAATGGGGGACTAAGGATATAGTAGTAATCATTGCATGACATTACGTTAGATGACGTTACGTTGCGTTACGTTACCTACTTGTTTGGCTGTGTCTTAATGCGGGACGCGCGTATCCGTATCCAGTTGTTGCATATAGTACAAGTATTTTAGTGTAGGCTGCTGCAGTTACAGTTTGAAGAACACTTCACTTAGCACTTTGCACACGCACACACACAAACACTCTCAGACAAACAGGCACTGCAATCACAACAACAATAATCACTCGGCGTTTGCCTTAAATATGTACTGCAATTGCTTTTAACCGTTAGACACGGCGACTGCGACTGCGACAACACGTTTTACGCTTTATCGTTTCCTTCACGCTCGCCATGCCGACGAATTTGACGCGGGCGACAAACGTCTACGTGAACAGCGCTGTTGTCACGCCAAATAACAAACGTGTACTGACACATCCGCACAACATTATGCGCATTTTATGGCCGACGACCTTCGCCATGGTCTTCGTGTCGTTTACTATTTTTTAGTACACTCACGAAGCATTAACGAAACGAACGAACGAGCATACAATAAGAAAAACATTGTCCTAGGCGCAACAGACGAACGGTAAACGTGCCAAAAATGCAATGAGCAGCATTTAAAGTGAACGAGAGCCGAACAACAACAGCAGCGAGAGCGAGAGCGTAAGCGCTAAAGAGCTCAAGAGCGTAAGAGCAGGCGCATTAAGACACTGTGCTCTTCAATTAATTGCAGCTGGCAATGCTGCGGCCAGCATCAGACTAAAATTCAAAGAAAGAGAAACTGGACAGTGATTTGACGACGCTTTGACAATGAAGATGAATGAATGAGTGAGTGGGTGGGAATGGGAGTGGGGTGGTGCGTGGTTAGATGTTGTTTCTGTTGCTGCTGTTGTTGTCGTGCCCTTTGACCGCAGGTACCGGCCGACAGCTAATAAACTCGAAAACCCAAAATGTGTTCGTCGAATTTATTGTAAAACATTTCTAGCCCCTGGCACTAAGACTGACAAATGGCCACGCACACAGGCAATTTGCAAGTATACCCCTCACCCCCCTCCCACACACCCACCATCGCCACCCACCCGTCCACTTGGCTAACCTAACCTATAAAGTTTACGCTCGTCTTTTGGCCATTGCATGTTTTATGCTCAACAATTTGTTGTTTCTTGTTGGTGTTTCTGGGTTTTTAATATACAATATTAGCCGGTTCTGATGTTTCAATTAATTTTTAAGGTAGCACCCAAGGGCAGCAGCATTAGTCGCATTCCAAATTCAAAAGAGGGCCAGGTCGACGGGGGGTGAAGAACTCGTAACCGCATGCTAAGATATGATGCCAGATGCCAGCAGACAAATAAATGAGATATGCTACAAAGGGTAAATTTTTCATAGTTGGGTGGTCCATCGAATTTGAGGTCTGAGATTGAGTAAGAGGTAACTATGGGGATGCGGGATCGTTGTGGTTAGCTGCGTTGGCATATATTTAAAGACCTTGAAGTGCTGCTTAAATTTGCAACTACTTGTTATTAATTATCGCCATTGGCGATAGTTTTGAAGCAAAAAGATTAAAAACAACTTTTAATAATAGTCTTCGAAATGTAAGAAAAGTAAACCAGTAAAAACTAACTAACTAACGTCAATATTATGTATTGTATACATAAATACAATATATATAAATATGAAGATACAATATATATAAATACCAAGAAAAATTTTTTTCTTTCACCATTCGAAGCCCTTAACTATTTCAACAAAGCTAAGAAACTTCTATCCGCTGTGCGATAAAAAGCGATAGAAAAGCGATATCTCCAGCATTAAATGAAATGTGGTCTTATAAAGTATTATACAATATAACATAATTAAACAATAATTGATAGCATAATGATTTCGTATGTTTATAAAGTTGACTCGTATTTCAAATACAGTATTCCAGTTTATAGTTCCTATTTTATTTTTATAAACAATATCGGACCATTTAAAATTTAAGAGCTAAGTCTCCGCTGGCAGATTAAAAAGCTATATATTTTTTTATATTTTTGAATCATAAGTAAGACAATAATGATTTTTTGGGCTTATAGCGTAAAATCCTATGACCAACTGCAGCATATTTCTTTGCCAATCCTTTCGCAAGTCTTAGGAGCTAATCCTCTTGGGGCCACACATTTGCAAATGTCCTGGCGCTACAGCAATTTTCAGTCAATTGTGTGTCAGCTGGACGCCCCATGTAGAAGACAATTTAAAACTCTCCCTCTCTCTCTCTCTCTCTCTCTCTCTCTCTCTCTCTCTCTCTTTTTCTCTCATTCTATCTGTCTTTTTACCTACATTCTGGTTGAAGTTCCCCTAGCTTGTTGTGGTTTAATGGATTTGCAGTTTGCAGTTTCTTAACAATTCGATGTTATTTTCGCTCTTTCACTTCCTTTTCGCGCTTTGCCCTTTTCGTGTTCAATCCACCCTCCCTCCCCTCTCTATTATTTTTGCCCCCTTTCTTTTTTTTTTTTTTGGTAATTGCTTGGCATTGTTGTGCTTCGATTGCAAAGTTGCGCCCGGTTTCCCAGGACTAACTGCAGGCCCAAAGGACTCGAAGCATTGCAAATTGTGTTGCATTGTGTGCAGCCAGCTAAATATTGAATGTGTCTGCTTTCGGGACACCGCTTTAAGGATAAGATCTATATTTGGCATATGGACATATTCAGGTCTATCGTGATACAAATATATTTAAGTGATTTTTCTTTGCTCATCGGAGAAAATATTTATAAACGTAAATAGCATTTTTAATGCCTAAAAAAAGACAATAATATTTCAGGAAACATTTAACATAAATTACCAATTGTTATCCAATATTCTCTATATTGTTCCGTTTTAGGTATATTAATGACAAAATTTATATATTCATAGTTGTATGCAAGCTTGGTAAAAACAAAAACCGATTTTATAATTGAAAATAAAAATTAATAAATAAGTAAAATACAAATAAAAAATGTTACATATGCCATGTAAAATATTATCGCCTAAGATAATAAAGGGATGAAACACTTATTTATTTAGTTCTGTAAAATAAAAATTGGGGCATATTACGCTATTGAAATATTTATTTTTTATCGATTATTCATTTAAAAATAAATACTTTTGAAACAAAGCCTTGCTTTCAACAATTTCCAATTTTCAAAAATACAGGTAAATTTAGATTTATCTCTGTACTTTTTCATATTAAAGAAGGACGTGATCCTGGAATCCTATATAAATCTGAAAGTTTTTCTATTTGGATTTTTTGGGGCTTGTAGAAATCACAGTCCTGCACAAAAATTAACTCCCCAACCAGCACGTATCTAATTTCATTTCTCACTACATGAGTGCCACATAAAAAACTAATTCAAAGCGTTCAATATAATTTATGTCGTTCGCAGGCTATCTAAAGGACCTGGGACCGATGCTCTCTTTTTCCCCCACACAATCAGTCCAAAAAGGCGAAAGAAATTTTTGTAATTTTTATGACCCCAAAAGACACATCAATTCCAGAGCGAAACCCCCAAACGTGGCACGGCAGGGATCAGAATGCTGCGGCGGGGGATACGGGGTCGGATGAGGCAACAACAAGGCAAGCAAACATATTTAAAGATGTAAGCGCAATAAAATAAAATAATAAAAATACAAGTTTTGTCCAGCCAACCCACTCCAAAAGCACCCAACCCAACTTTTCCCCCTTCTCAAAGAACTTTGTTTGCTTTCCTGCTTTGGGCTAGTGTGTATGTGTGTGTGTGTGTGTGTGCGTATGTGTGAGGGGGGCTTCAGATCTTGGGCATGGGCTCGACTATAAACTGTTCCAAGTTATCTAAAGTGTTAAATCACCTGATGCCGTCAGCATGAAATTTACGCACATAAATCTTTTAGGGCGAGCCCAAGTTCAGTCCGAGGCCGAGAATGAGACCGAAATAACATAAACCAAACATAAGCAGGCCCAACTCGGGCGAGGGTGGCAACTAAAGTTAATGGGAGGGTAACGCATTGCAATAAATCACTCGAAAACAAAATATTTCATGGCTTTTCTCCAAAACTAACGAACTAAATTAGGCAGATTTAATACATGATTAATAAAATACATCATTATTGATAATAAGAAGAATAAAAAAGGAGAATTATTATTATAAAAACCACATGAACCATCATAATAGTAACCGCAAAATAATAAACTAGTTATAATAATAAGAAATAGACTCGAATTCATATTCATATCTCATATCTGCGCAATATATAAATAACATTTAAAAAAAAAAACTATATGTGCAATAACTGAAAATGATAAACATTTTTTCCCTTCATAATTTTTAAATACTCTTCTTACTGCACACGCAACACTCGCTCAAGAGATCAAGGAATCTATTTTATGCACTTAAAATACACAAAATGAATAAAACTATAATAAATTAAATATTCTAACTTTTCTTTAAAAATATATTTTTTGCTTGTAAAGCTCTTACCTACTTTACTAACATCCCTCGCACTTGAAGCTGTTTAAAAAGGTTGCCAACAGGCCGTTGACAGTGCTGCCTTCTTACGCCCGCTCCCCTCCCCGGAAGTACACCCACTTTGGAGGTCCCCTGGCCATCGATTGCTTTGAGAAAAGGTTATGTGCGTGTTCGTAGGCATTTTTTTCTTTTTTTTTGTAGGTAAGGGGTGGTGGGTGGAGCGGGTTTCGTGTATATTTTATAGCTTTATAAAGGCGACTTCACCTGACGCACTGAGCGGGGTCAGCGATGAGACGCGCCGTTTCACATGTCTGGCCTCAACTTTTGGGCTATCATATGCCCATTGATTGATGCGGGGCGGTGCATGGCGCAGGGTGGGGGTGGCTGGTGGGAATGGGGATGGAGATGGAGATGGTTGCTCAAATAGTTGGCAATTGGCTGCCATTCGGGCAACTCAGCTCGATTGCTTTTGCTTTCGTTTCACTTTGGCTTTCTTTTATTTTCCTTTCTGTTTTTTACTTCTTTTAACGACAACTTCGGCGAGGGGGAAATTGTGCGGGAAAATTGGGTATTAGGAGCTGGATCAGCAAAAGGTGCAGCAACTGCAGAATCAACAGCAGCGCGCAGTAAAACAGCAGCAAAAAGTAGATGCGCATTAGAAAACAAACAAACAGCGAACAGCAGCAACAACAACAACAACAACAGCAACAAAAACAATCGAAGCGCATTGCAGCAGCGACGGTAAAGGGGGGAAATGGGGCGGCAGACATGATGGGCGTGGCTAACGGTTAATGTAATGAAAATGGTAACAGCAGCAACAATAAAAACAACATTCGATGTGAATTGCGAAAGAAAAACATGGTCGGGGCTAAAATACCAGAGGTGGCCTGTTAAGGGAGGGGGAGGGGGCACTTGCTGATGCAAGCGCGCGACTTGAACTTTTATGGGTGTGGCAATGGGCAAAAGTTTTTGGTCGCAAAGCGTTTTAGAGCTCAACAATCAAGTCAACGCAAGCAAAACAAGAGTAAAAACTTTTCCACGTTGAATGAGGAGGGGAAATGGGGGGGGGGGGGGCGGATCAGGGGCTACCCCATCTAGCTAATTCATATGATATGAGCACGCATGTGTTTATGGAATAGGTTACGGCGGCAGCATAGCCAACCGAATCTAATAAAATCCCCAACTTATTGCAGGCAACTTATTAAGAGTGCGTTAAAATGTAAGACGGGATTACGGAGAGTTGATCCCAGCCATGAGGATGCGTTCCTTATAGCGCAAGTTGTTGTTGTTGGCGGTAATTGAGAGAAGGGTAAACGAAGTTTGTTGTGAAAATAAACCTAAACAGGTGATAGATACATATACATTTACTTACTCAACACAATTCTCGATATTAGAACTCATTTACTTATGTGTATGGGATTATTTTTTTAGTGTCTGCACAATAATCTTTATATCAAATTTGTTACCTTTCACTAACTCCAGAACTCCAAAACTCAATAAATATATTCTAATAGTATTTTTTTGTATTTATGCTACTTAAAATAAATATTTTTAAATGCAGTCATTTTACTTTTTCAAATGCTGATTTTGTAATATATACATACATTTCTGTTTTTTTTTACTTAAAATATATATTAAAATTTGTAAAAATATTTCTTTTTCTTAAATCCTACTTAAGAAATATATACATTTTGTAAATAACTACAAAAATTTAATAGTGTTTGGACTTTTCTAAATGCTAAATAAATATTTTAAAATTTTCTAATAATTTTTGTATGCTAAATATATTTTCTTAAAATTCGAATAGCTGCTCTAACTTTTTAAGCAAAACTTTTGTCAGAATATACTTTTCGCTATCTCTACTTTTTTCGATTTTAAAATTTGATAGATTTCTTTTTGCTTTCTCGCAGCTTGCTGCATAAACCAGAACTTAGCTGGAGCCACGAGAACAGAGCGCTTAGCGTAGATGTTGAAAGATTTGGCCCAGTTGTTTGGCTATCTGGTCGGAATGTTGCCCGTGAGACCTGCGGCACAAAAGCACAGGTAAAAGTGGAGCGAAAATAAGTGGACTTGCAACCGGGTGGCAAGTAGCCTTGCAAAACTTGCCGACAAGTTTGCATTGCTTTTGCTGGCGCCGATAAATGGCAATGCTGCAAGCCAACCCCCAGCCACCCACTTCAACCCCCCTGCTGCTGCGGGTGCAACACGATAGAAGCAATAATGAAAAACTACTTCAACATGCAATAAAGCAAAGTGGCAGGTTTTGAAAGCAGAATACGAATAATAATGAATTAATTGATTACAGTTAAATGACGCATGAGAGTGCTGAAAAGGGAAATGCGGAGATATAGAGGGGGGTAAGAACCAAACTAAATAAAGCTTTTTCCCGAGAACAGACCACACCAAGTGTAAAATACAAAACCCTAAGCGCATCAGCCAATGAACGATATTTGGCTATTGTTGTATTTCCATATATAGAAATCTATTTGCCAAATGCCTTCAAAAAAGCAAAGAGCGTTGGAATGGAAGTGGAATTGGATATAGAAACGGTAAAGTGATAGAGAGCAATAGCAGAGACAGGCTAATTAAAATTTAATTGCACATCTAAACGAAATTTACAATAAACAAGCCAAAGCTCAACACCAGCGGGTGCGAAAGAGACACTAACATACCAAATATCTAAACACATAACTAACAAATGTGTGTACAATGACAATAACAAGTGGGAAACACCGTTACCAGCACGCCGAAACTTAAACACTCTTAACGTTCTCATAAGAGAAGAATTTCAAACAAATAAAAATACGTAAGGTAGTATTTAAGAACAGCTTAAAACTAGCGCGTCGATGTTATCGTAGCTTATAATCATAAATCTGTGTATATGTACAAGATATGAAATTAAATACATACATACTCTTCCATGTGACCACAGTAATTGCTATTCTCTTCCGCTCCTGTCTCTTGGACAGCAAGTGTGGATCAAATTCAATTGAGCACCTGTTTTATATTTTGCACTTATGAAAACGCTTAGCAGCAAAAACGTAAAATATAGTTTATCAACTTTTAAATTTAACACTGTCAAAAAGAATTTAATGCAAAATGTACATACAAAATAATAAAAATACCTGCAAATTTGCAAAGCAAGTAATAATCCTTTTATACATACACACGCGCAAACCACGACAGATCAACAAGGCAGACGCGCACAGACTAAATCAGTTTATTAAAGCCCCGACTTGGCTAAGCCGGCATTCCCACTAATACAATTGCAGCTCAGAACGCGCATTTCACACAACTCCCCACAAAACTCACTAGATCTTTGCTCCTTGCACTACTACAGACTAAATGCTCGCTAGACATACCATCCGCAGCTACATCTATCTATCTCTGGGCGTAGCTGAAGCTTGCAATCCACAAAAGCAACAGCACCAATAGCGTTTGTCTGCAGCGGACAATCGCACTTATACATTAACAACTGAGAGCACACGGCTAATAAAACACTACACTAGCCACTCTCTGGATAAAAGCTCTGTGCCCAAACGGTGATCTGCGTCATTGCATTAAGTGCAGCTGGCGCAGACGCGCATGTTATGTATCTAGCATTATATTTAGTATAAAAAAAATTAATTAATTTTTTCTTCGCAGGCGACACTCAACAAACTCAATGCGAAAATAAGAATACCCCAGAGACGGTGGGGTGTTCGACGAGCCCATCATTAAATGTTAAATTCAATTGCATTATTCAGCTGGCAAGTAGCATTTACAGCGTTACACAATCAGCTCCCTTCCAGACCCACCCCACCACACCCCACTCGACCACCTATGCACGCACCGTCATTTGGTGAGTGCAACAAATTTTGAAAATGCTTTTCAACAACATTGCCGTGGTAGTTCATAGAAAACTGCGCCAAAAACTATTCTTTACATAATTTATGCGGAATTTTGCACTAATTGCAATAGTTAATGCAGATTTTAACCGCATTTGAATTTTGTACGTGCCCCAGCGCCTGCTGCCAAACACAAAACCACAAAATATCTCATTTACATGCGAATACACTGACACGACACTCCCGTTCCCCATTCCCATTCCCATCCCACAAACCCACAGCCCCTCCAACAAATAAAAAATATATATAAAGCTGACCCAACAGCTGGAACCAACTCATGAAACACTCATGTGAATTGCATGAAGTGCGGCACGTGTACGAAATGCATCCACAACCCAATTGGCAGCCCCATTTGCATCTGCATCTGCCCATCCCCTCTACCCGCCCCGCCAGCCCACCTGTTTGTGGAGCACGGCACGCGCAAACAGCAATTGATTTTATGGCGTATCTTGTTTTGCGTACAGCTCTTCGGATCTCTATTGGCAATTTATTACTGGAAAAACTACAGAGACAATAAGGAGAGAAGCGAACGGAAGGGATTGAAATGTGCTCGACTCACATATACCCTGCAACTCGGGACGCAAGTATGCTAAGATATCTTTTACTTTTAAGATTTATTTATTTTAAATATAGGAATATTTAAAATATAATTTTATAAAATACTTCCTTCTACTCTGTACTTAAATATTATAAGTTTTTTTTAGCAAATTTGAAAGGCTTTAATATGTACATGGTTATGTTATAAATTTTAAAAAATAGTCTTGAACTAAGTAATATTCATTGCAACATTTTCTATAGTTGAAATTGAAATATTGAAAAAAAAATATGTCAGATTCAGTATTTATTGGTTCTTATATATTATAATAAAAAATTTTTTTTGCTGATTTTTTTGGGCTGATAGAAATGATGTTTGATATATATTAAAAATACATTTAACGCAAGATATTAAATTAAATTGAAAGGAATGCAATAATAGAAGGGTTTAGAAATAACTTCACCGTAATACTAATTTTAAGTTTTCAAGTTTAAATTTTGACAAACTTATGCACTTAATTAAGGCATTGATTGATTGATCAATACTAAATACGAAAATCTAAAATAATTTAAATAAATAAATAATTAATAGAAAACACGAAAAATTGTTTTAGTTTTTAAATAACTAATATACATTTTTAAACAAATTTTGCATACAGCGTTTTCTTTGGAACAATACTTAGCAGTTTTCAGGTGAAAATGCTCTAAAAATAAAAAACAGGTCTGCCAATTCACTTAGTGCTATGCATAAAAGATACTACGGTACTGTTGCATAAACATAAGTAAAGGGCTTTTAATAGAATTGCAACAATATGGGAAAAAGTCAAAAGTGCACAAACAATTTGAGAAATAAAAACAACAAAAAAATGGTTGTGCTTAAACTGAATTTTGATGGTATTTTTTAATTATTCATAAAAGTTGCAGGCACTCGTGATGCAGTCTCTATATGAATATATATATGTATATGTGTATGGATGTGTATATGTATGTGTGACGTTAGGCTGACACAGCTGCCCAGCAGGCAACAATTTAAAGCTCTCCCGCTTAGCTTGATTAGATTGTCACCCGACTGACGGATGTGTGTCTGCAAGTTTGGTGTTGGCATTTGGCAAATGCAATCAAGATCAGTCTGCCCAAGGGTTGCTGCTGTACAAGGGAGGGGGGTGTGGGGTGCGTTGCTGCTGTTAAAGCTTTTGGGGTTTACGGCTGCAGTTTTTGGGTTCGGTTACGGTTTTTGGGCTTGGGTTTTTCCATTGCCGCCAAACTGGCACGACAAAATTGAAAATGCCGCCACGCCGAGCGCACAGCAGCTGCACCGCATCAACACCCCAAGCCCCCAGCCCCGCCTTCAAAGTGGCCCCTGCTGCCACCCCAATAAATTCAACGATTTGCTGGTGCGTAAATCTGCAACCAAAGCAGCGGCGCTTAAAACAACAACAGCAACAACAAGAAAACGTTCTCGTCCTGATTCTGCTGCTGCTTCTGCTGGTCCTCGTCCAAAAGCAGCTGTTCGTGTGCTAGCTCAAAGGATTTGTGCGGGATTTGGGCATAACGACAAAAACGAAGCACAGCCAAAAACAAAAGCGAACTTTGAAATTAAATTTAACCCGCGGCCAAAGCCGAGCTACTCGGAGCTGAAGACGCTATTGAAGCTACAAGCTTCAGCAGCAGCGAAAGAGAGAGAGACTGAGAGAAAGAGCAAGCGAAAGTGCCTGGCTAAGCGTTTTTCTTTTTTTTTATATTTATTTTTCTCTTCTTTTGGCATTTTCAATTTTATAGAATTTTCAATTTAAAAATGGCAAACACGCTTTGGTCGCGCGCACATTATTGAAAAAGTGCCAAATAGATTTGTGAAATTGGTAATTTAACATAATATCAGCCGCCCACATACACTCAACCACACACACCCACACACACACACACACACACAGCCGTGCCACACAAACACATCCATGGCCAAAATCACATCCAACTACGCACTAGAGATGTTTCATTAAATCACAGTGATGTAGCGGCAAATAGAAAAATGTGCTCAATGAAAATTTAAAGATATCTAAATGTAAACACATAACATGATTTTTTTTTTCAAAAAATTCAACAAAAATCTATTTTCAATAATGCACATATTTTTAAATGTACAATCAATCTAGAGGATAAATCATGAACAAAAGGCCATCAAACATGAAAATCGGTTCAGTTTTTTACAAAGTTATGGGGCTATGAAGTATGGGGGCTATGGATCCCAGAGCTTTACATGTCAAAATTTTTGTCAATTTGGCATGATTTTTCACAAAAAAATTGACCCCCTCAGAAACACGTTTAATATTGGTTTTTTCACTAATTATGACATCCACAATCGATTAAAGAATTTAAAGAACAAAAATTTGGAATACTAAATTTAAAAAATTTGTTTCCGAAAATGCGTAAGAGGAGGGGCGTACATATTTTTCCAAAAAAAAATCAAAAGATACATTTTCAAATATGCAAAAACCTTTAATGCAAAATTAATTAAGAGGTTAAGCCATGATCAAAATTTCATAAATCGTGAAAATGGGCTCAGTTAGAAAAGTGGAACTATGGATACGAGAGCTTCACATGTCAAAATTTTTGTCAATTTTGGCATGATTTTTGATAAAAAATTTGACAGATGCTGTTTTTTATTGCTAATTGTTACAAATACAACAAAATTTAAGATACATATTAAAGAATTTAAGCTATGAAAAAAAAATTTTCGAAAATGAGTAAGGGGGAAGTAATTTATATTTTTCCAAAAAAAAATTAAAAATATGTGATTTTTAAAAATGAACATATTTGAAATGCAGAATTAAACAAAAGCTCAAATAATGATTACAATGCCCTCAAACATAAAAATCGGCTCACTTTTGACAATGGGAGTTTGATATATAGAAGCTATGGATCCGAGAGCTTTACATGTCCGATTTTTGTAAATTTTGGCATGATTATGATAAATAAAACAATGGATTTAAAAAATATCTTGATTTATGCAGATTTTAATGTAGGATATCAAATTCGAATGTTAGCTTCTAGCTTCTTTAACTGGTCTCAAAGTCAAAAGATTTTATTGCCAATTGCAAAAGTTTTTTTTAACCAAATTGTGTTTT
The DNA here is from genome assembly GCA_004149465.1 of Drosophila nigromelanica. Taxonomy (NCBI): domain Eukaryota; kingdom Metazoa; phylum Arthropoda; class Insecta; order Diptera; family Drosophilidae; genus Drosophila; species Drosophila nigromelanica. Next base: position 23,934 of record SCDS01000178.1, on the reverse strand, counting down.
TTTATTGGAACAATTCAAAAGAATTTGTTGCAAATCTCTTACAATTGTATAGACTAATCACAGTTAAGAGAAAATATCACTTGCTCGAACAAATCACGTTTAAAGTTCGTCCAAATACAGGTGAGCACACCCACACACATGTATATTGGTATATATATAGCCATAGATACATCAGTTGTCTCATCACTAATCCCGCACACCTGGAAACGCACTCACGACTCGGCATTTGGTTGCCCCTCTCCACTATACTTCGCTTCTCTCTGCGTTCTATTTGCTGTGTGTGCGTGTGTGGGTGTGTGTGTGTGTGTGTGTCTGTGTGTGTCTGCCGCTTTCGATTCTGATTCCGATCCGAATCGAGTGATAGATGTACACAATTTTGCCCATTTGCATACGCAGCCAAAGCGTAGCGTAACGGCAAAGGCAAATGCACAGAGAGTGGGAGAAGCGTTGCAAAAGATAAGTTGAAACCAGCAAAATGATTTTCATTTCAATTATTTATTGATTGATTTGCAATTTGTAACCGACCAAAAGCTGCACACCTGAACAGATGTATGTACATATCAATCGACTTACTGAGGATTGATGGACTGGGCGCCGCACGAGGTGGGCGTGGTCGTGGGCAGGTGTGCGGTGGGCGTGGTTGGTGTGCAGCTGTGTTTGCGGCGTTGCGCATATTTAATTGAAAATGTTACCGCATTTATGAAATTGTCAATATGCAATACAAATATTCGTGTATGTGTGTGTGTACATACATACCACACACACACACCCCGCCCACTTAACCCAAACACTCACCCACACACAAACATGCAGGTGTCGACGACATGCGTTTGACATATTTACATACAATTAGTTTGTGAAATGTAAATTCAACACACACCTACACACACCCACACGCACACACACAAAACTTTTTGCCAAAGTTAAATGTGAATAAAAAGCAAAACAAATTGAAAATCGCTGCGATAGCAACAACTTTTATCGCTACCAACAACTACAACAACTGCAGCAAAACAAGAGAAAAATATGGAACAAAATTTTTGAAATTCAAATAAATCAAATATGCATTGCATTTCCTTACCTTCAATTAGCATGTTTTTATAATCACATAGAAATTACACAGAACATTTCAATGGCAACTTGAACTCAGCTTGATTTCATGTTTTATATTTTCTTCAATAAACTTGCTCCATAATGAATAATGATTCAATTTCTTTAGACATTTTTGGCCACTTTGTTAATAAACACGTCTCGACATCACTTTGACTTATATTAGCAATTAAATAGGATTTCAATATTTATCAGCTCATGGCGACAAAAAAATATTTCTGAAATTCTAGCGACAAGTTATAGTTAGAATATATAAAGATATCGTTTAAATACATTAAATACATCACAATCAGAGTGCTATGATTAAGAATTCATGAAGAGTGCAAAATAAATTAAACAGTCCGGGCATCTGTTCATATGCATTATATTTAAAATTAGTAATATATATTCGTGTATACGCCCACTGTGGGCGTGGCACTTCGATTTAATCTATATATCTCCCGCAGTTTTAAAGCCAGATCTATCAAATTTTACAGACAGATTACTGATGACTTTCTAAAGATTGCACAACAATTTTTTGGATAATCGATAAAGTGTATATATATATACATATATATAAAGGGCGGATAAACAGCGTCAATATATACCATAATTTTAGAATGATTTCGATAGATTTTTACAAATATATACATATATACAAAAAATACACTCGAATAAATATATGCATAACAAAAATGCTACCAGAAAGTATTTAAAAAATATTTAGATACATTTTTGTCGCAGTTAAAAAGCAATAAGGGAATTTTTTGTTTTATGATATGCAAGAACAAATAGTTTACAATAGTGTCCTTCAATCTGATACTTTTAATTTGAATTGAAAAAATGTCAATTAAAAACACAAAAAAAGAACAGCCCAATTCCTCAGTCCCAACAGGTAAAAATGTCTATATTTCATTTATTACATTGCACATTAAATAAACATGGTGCAGGAGGCTACATGCGGACGTAGACGCGTGCCTCGGGCCAGACCAGTTCCATGGCGTGGCGCGAGGTGAGGAGGGTGCAGAGGGTGCGTACGGCGGCATTGTTGCTGCCCTGCAGCGACTGGATTTTGGGCCAAATGTTGCACTGCCACATGACGTGCAGCAGGCACTGTTTGCTGTGGCAATGCTTCTCGCCGAGCAGAAACAGGACGACCAGAATGTTGCGCAACAGCTGCACGGGCAGCTCCAAGTGCATCAGATCACAGATCGCGTGCAGCGCACCGCAATCGATGAAGTAATCCAAATAGCAGCGGCACAGATGCAGGGCCAGACTGACCAGGGTCCAGCCGGCGGTGAGGCGGACCTCGGGCTCCTGCTCCGCCTGGCTGGCGCACTGGACGATCTTCTTGAGCAGGCCCAGCTCGACAAAGTGCTCCAGCTTGATGCATCTGTTGTCGATGATCCCTCCCAGCAGCTGCAGCACCAGCACACGTATATCCCGTCGGCCGCCCAGCACCAGGCCGTGCACGTGCAGCAGAATGCTCTTGGGAAAGCGGAAGAGCGCCTGACGTCGTCGATACTCCAGACAGACGTTGGCCAGAACGAAGAGCGCCTCGCGCTGCACCTCCGGCAAAGGGCTGAGAACGAAGCGAATGACGCGACTGAGCAGCTTCGATTTGATCATGGCCGGGACCATCGCCGAGTGGTATTCGGAGATAAGGCGCGACAGCTGCAGCGCCGGCAGCAGCAGCTCCACATCCTGCGAGTGATGCAGCAGGGCGGGCAGTGCCTGTGCGATCTTCCGTATGGCATTCAGCGTGGGACCGGGCACCTTGTACCGCAGCACCTGGTAGAGCAGCCAGAGCACCTGACCGCGATCGCACAACTGCAGCGGCTGTTGGCCGCGCCGCCGATGAGTGAGCAGCTGCAGCAGCTCGTTGAGCAGTCCGGACTCGACAACAGCGTCGCGCATCCGCCAACCGGCGACGAGGATGTTGCTGAGCAGCGCCAGCGAACAGCATTTGATGTTGGGCCGCAGTTGGGACAGCTGCAAAATGTCGCGCAGCAGACCGAGCAGCTCGGTGGTCAGCACCAGGCGCTTCAGATCCACCTTGGTACAGTGCGTGCTCACCTCGTGCAGCACCCGCAACGCCTTCACGCACTGACGCGGAGCACGCTGCGGCCCCGGCTCCCGCAGGTAGCCGAACAGGCCCGGGAAGAGACCGCCGCGCCAGCAGAGCTCCATGTGGGAGAGCAGCCAGTGGGCGTACTCCTTGGCCGAGTCCAGTTGATTGTCCAGATGCTGAAAGCTGGCCAACTTTTCGCAAACGAAACTCAACTCATCATTCGACATTTCGTAATCGTAATCAAATTGTATTTGAAATTATTCGAATTATTAATATTATTAATTATTTGGGATTTAACTGTTACCAACTTCTAGAATTTCAAAATGCTTTTGCAAAAATGTTACTTTTAATAAAATAAAAAAAAACTATTTAAAAACTGCTTTATAGAACCTTTTAGTTGTTATCTTGTGAATATTTATGTTAAAAGCTCGAATAATTTTATTATATTTTTAAGGCATAAATCATGACATACTTCAACTAAAAGAAAAAAATAAGAACGTTGCAGTCGGATGTAGCCGACGGCCCAATACTCGTTTACAGTGTAAAAATAAATAAAAAAATAAAATAAATATATATATAATTAAACAAAATTAAATATTTTTGTACTCGTAAAGTTTTTTTTGCACATAATAGTCCAAAAGAAATATCGATAAGAATAAACTTCTTAAACTTGTTTAACTATCCACCGATATCGATTTTTTACTTTTATGCCTGGAACATTTTTTTGTTGTTGAATATTTCGTCCAAACTTTTATTGAGTGCAAAGTTTTTCGATTTATTTGCAAAAGCTATTCAATCAACAAGTTACTCCAGAAGTAGAGAGATAGGTGAAATCAGCTACTCAACTCTGTAATGGCATCGATACTGTTGCCTTGGCACGGAATATGTGTAGCACTTGGCAACCCTATTTGACCTTCATTTGTCGGTCGGTGGCACTTGAACAACTCGGGAACTTGAAAGTTTTCCGCTTTCTTCAATATGCGCGATGTGCGTCTACTTAAAGTTCAGCCACATCTCCTCCCTCTCCTGGCACCTCATCCTGCCACCCACAACACAACTTGACTTACTTAATTGCCTTGACTACTTGCTTTTCCATTTTCTACCACAAATCGCAGCCGACCGTCCGACAGTCCGAGGGAAAGCTGAGAGCTCCTGGGCAGCTGTGCCCTGTCCCCTCTTTGTCCCCTCCCCTCTTGGCTCTTATTAAATTTACAATTGCATGGATTATGTCAGACTGGGAGCAGCGTTAAGGAGCTCAGCATTGGCTCAATGTAGACACTTCACTTCGATTTTTGCTGTCAGCCCGGCCCGAAGCGAGGCGCCTTCGAGAGCTGCAGATTTCCTAAAGAGCTTTAAATGCCAATCAAGCGGCTGTGATTGCAAAACCCTCAGTATTTATGTGTTTGCAAGTGTGTGTGTGTGTGTGTGTGTGTATCTGGGTGGTTGGGTGGAAATGAGGTCGCCACTAAAGTCCAATGTTAATTAATAAATTTCTCAGATTGTCTTAAGACTAAGCTCGTATTGAGACATACAAAAATATTTATTTATTTATGTATGATATTTATACGAGAACAATTAGGGAAATACCCTGTAAATTGCATACATGGACTTGGGTATTAAGGCAATGAGACAAAAGAATTAATCTAGTTTAAATTACGAAGCAAAAGTAATCAAAATAATTACTGGTTATCTTTACACATAGTCTATGTGCAAATATAAGTAATTATTTGTAATTGTTATAAACACTATTTGAATTGAATTTAATTTAAAAACATAGGTAGAAACAGAATATAGGATATCTCACAGTCGAAATAGCTATTATACAATTTCGAGTTGAGTTCGAGTTTTTTGTTATAGCTAGCCCAGACAAAAATATGTTATTTTAAAATTATTATGGATGTATTAATTAAAAATTCAAACGAAATTAATTAAATATAAACATTAAGTACTCAGAGTGAACAATAAGCTTACGCTACTTCAGAGATAGATTAAAATATATTTAAACTTAAGTCAGGTTAATGTTAATTTAAATAAAATTATATTTTTGTTTGAGATTTTTATACTCGTTCACGAAATGAAACTAGTATATTGGGTTTGTGCAATGTCCGTCATGCTGTCCGTCAGTCCGGATGAACGCAACTTTTTTCGGCGCTATTGAAGATAGAGACTTGAAACTTTGGATATATACTTCAATTCCTCTTCAGACAAAGTGATAAGATTTTTGTGCCACGCCTACTAGGAGGCTGCCAATTTGTTATGTAGATAGTCGGTGACCTCCCCCACAGATTGCACCTTGGATATTCCGACCACGCTCACTAGAACGCCCCCCAGCGCCCCGCCTTAAAAAAATTGGAAATGCCTTATCTCTCACAGTTTTTGAGCTAGAGTCACCAAATTTGGGATATATATTACTGGGAAGTTCCCGCAGATGTTACAGAAAAAATTTTCCGGCCACGACCCCATCCTCGCCCTCCCGGCCCCACTAATCGTGAAAATGTATATCTCGCACAGTTTAAAAGCTAGGGTCACCAAATTTGGAAGGTATATAACTAGTCACCTCCTTTAAAGATCAGTAAAAAAAATCCAGCCACGTCCACTCCCGCTCCCGCAAATAGAAAAAAACCTATATCTCGTAAAAAAAAACAATAATAACTATAAATTGTTATAATATTAATAAAAAAAACAATTTTTTAAATTTTATTTAAATGTGCTTAAATAGTTTTTGATAAGTAAAAAATGAAAAGTAGCTAAAAGTCAGTCAAAGAGATTATCAATTTTGAAGGATATCTCAAAGTCGATCTCACTGTAACAACCTTAATTTATTTTATTCTCTTGTACTTATTTTTCGTTGTATCTATATGTGCGTGTGTGTGTGTTGCTGTCTCTCTTAAGCTCTGGCAAACAATATTTTAGCGCTTGTCATTTGTCTCACGTTTCTTAATTAGCTGCAGGATAATGGGCCGCAGCACGTGCTGAGGTAAACAAACGCAGGCGTCGCCGTGTCCTGACGCGTCGCCTCAACGCCTGCGCGCCTTACAAAATACATACACATGCACATACATATTTAATATATATATATTTCTTGCTCATTAATTGTTACGCATATAATTGCAAAGTAATTGGAAAATTTCATTACAGAATATAAAAAAAAGAAACTGAAACAACTCGTCGAAAGTTTGAAAGCAACTCGTGCTATCTTCGACATCGTCTCCTGTTCAGGATATTTGAGACAGGATTATAAATCAATTTGGTAAAGCTGCCCGAATGACAGCGTAACGACAAGCAATGCAAAAAGTTGGCTCACACGAAGGCAGCTTTAAGCTGCTTTTGATACAGCTCGCAGACACCGAAAACCCCCACCTAAGATGCCTCAGAATAGCACTTTGTACATGTACATATATATCTATTTATATATACATAAAAGAGAGAGATATATGTATACATAGTCGTAGGCGTCGGCGATTTGTTTTGTTTGCCATTAGGTTTTCAGCTATTGAATTTCATTGTGCTGCTCCCAGTGCCGTAATAAATTTAATATGGGTCATTTGTATGACATTTGGGGCGGGCATGCCCTACCTCAATCCACCCCCCCTTAACCGAAAATTTCGCCCTAGCCCCGTACTCCGGCTCTTAACCACCTTTTTGCTTTTTTCATCGTCTATCATATTGGGCCTGGGTTTGTGTGCGAGGGTGGCATCAAAAATTCCAAGCAGGCATTGAACCTAAAGACTACATTATAATAGATTTACAAATTTGAAACAGTTAAGCTGAAAGCCTTTAAGCGCTCTTATGGCTTACTTATTGAATAAATAATAAAAACAAAAAAAAAAACAGAAGCAAAAAATTTACGAAAATTCAGTGTTTTTTTTACCAGAAATTACCAGTTTTTTTTCTTAAATCATATTTATGTATGATTTATGCAGATTTTCTTTTACTAAAGACTTCTTTAGAATAGTTTGTTTGTTTGTTTTAACTATTTTGGATAAGGATTATAATCCATTTTTTATACTATATTTTAATACTACTTTAAACTTCAATCTAGTAATTTTATATGCTTTCAATTTTTCTTTTATTTTAATAATTTTTTTTTTATTGTTATGATGATTGATGATGATTTTAAACATTCAGATATATTCAGATTCAGATATAAATTCTTGTACATTTTTGTAAAAAAAACATGTTTTAGATTACACATTTTACTATCATTTTTTTCTAAAAAAAAAAACTAAAGAAATATGTTCTTTGCTTTGTTTCAACTTAATTTCGCATTGCTAAGTCAACTTAATTTTTAAATTTGGTTAAATGTAAACTCTTTGGTGTTAGACAAGTTAATTTCCTTTGAGTTTCCTTTTGCACTCAAATAATTTTTTAAGATTGTGCAAATGTTTGCAAAGGTCAAAATGTCTTTTCCTTGCTTTTGCTTGCTTTTCTTGCACCTATCTTGAGACGAACTTCTTTAGCCTTCGCATGCTCGGGAGGCTTTAAATAGTTGTTGATTTGCCCTCTCCGGTCTGGTGTTTGGCTCTTTTGCCTGCGCTGTTTTTTCGGAACTTTTTTCTGTTTTTTTCTGACTCTGTTTTTGGCTTTTTTTATTTGGTTTCTGTTTTGCAGTGCTGCTGCGGCTGCTAATTTTGGTTTTTGCTTCGGTTACTCGGCAAAGCCCAACAAAAGGCGCAACAAAGCGTGTGGCGCTGAACGTTGTTCAGTCGCTCAGTTCCTCAGTTTCTCAGCTCGCAATTGCTCAGTTTTTCGGTTAGCCTGGCTCTCATCGATGTGCCACGTCCTTTTTGCTTGTCTTTCTGCCAATGACATGTTGCAAATTAAAAAAGGGTATGCCTGAGCAATCCTGTTGCGGTTAAGGGCAAGGGCCAGCAAAGTAGGGCCTGTCCGGCCGTCTAGCTGGTTCCGGGGTTCCAAAGCCGGTCCGGTGGAGCGTTCTGTGTCCGGTAACAGCATTTTAATGATGCCCATTTTTGCGGCCAGGGTCAACAACAACTGGCCACATAATTTGATGACAAACAATTTGTGCGTAAGTTTTGTCTTTGAAGACGTTAAAGTTACGCAAAATATATGCGAAATTGCAGCAGCTCAACTTTTGTTTGTCTCTCTATTTTTCTCTTTCTCCCTCTCTCTCTCACTCGGTTTTTCCTAGCTATGCCAGGACTTTTGCTTAAAAACTAAGACACAAAAAACATTCTGAATATTCCAGAAAACTTTCTACAGCTGCGTAATTTTGCTGAGAATTTTCAAAAGACGCTACGGCGCTTATGAGCCAAAAGCAGCCGAGTGGAATTTAATAAATGCCTCACTCTATCTCGTAGTTTGTAGTTCATAGTTTGCTCTCAGTTATCACTTTGAAGTTGCCGTTGTCACCACAAAATCTGTCAACTTAAGTATCTTAAGCAAACCTTCGATTAGCTTCTGTCACTAGACAATTTTCTGATTCTTATCTACATGTTGTGGTTGAGATAAAAAAAAATAACTACTCTAAATATAGATAACTTTTGTGTCGTAATTTAACAGAAGGTTATTTTAGAATTTGCCTCTCCTCCCTCCCTTTATATATTAAGTTGGGTTTTTAGCATTAATTAATTATGTTGCATAATTTTCTTTAAGCTTTAACACAACTTTCTAAAAAAAATCTTTCTAAACCCATAAATAAAATATATGTAGCAAGCAAATAAAATTATAATGAGAACTATTATAACAACATAATCAGCATCCAGAAACTCTAAATCCAACTGTTTCTATAGCAATAATTGGTCAAATTCAGTTTTTTAAAATATATATAGCCTGCTTTTCGGTGCTGATTTGCTGAAATTACCTCACCGAAAAAGTATGCTATAAAACTTTATATGCAACAAGTTTATGATTTTATACTCGTTCACGAAGCGAAAAGAGTATATTGGTTTTGTGCAATGTCAGTCTTGCTGTCCGTCCGTCCGTCTGTCCGTATGAAAGCAATTTCTTTCGGCGCTATTGAAGCTAGAGACTTGAAATTTTGGATATATACTCGAGTGTACCCGCGTCAGACAAAGTGTTAAGGATTTTGGGGTGCGCCCACTGGGGGCGTGGCACCACAATAACACGTAAAATCGATAAAGTCCACAATTTTAAGGCTGGCGTCACCAAACTTGGTATATAGATAGCTGATGACCTCCCAAAGAGATTGCTACCTTGATATCCCGCCCATGCCCACTAAAAGGCCCCCAGCGCCCCCGCCCCGCCGCAAATGCGTATATCTTCCACAGTTTTTAAGCTAGAGTTACCACATTTGGAGGGTAGATAACTAGTCACCTCCTTTAAAGATCGGTACAAAATTTCGGTGACGATCCCCCGCCACCACTCCCACTCTCACCCTCACCCACCCCCAGCACCACATAAATTACAAAATACCGAAATTTTTCAAAATAATAATAGCAATTAAGAACGTGAACGAGTATAACGAAGTCGGTGACGCCCGACTGCAACGTTTTTACTTGTTTATTTAACACTAACTTAAGTTTTTTTTAATCAAAGTATAAAAAACATAGGATCAAACCTTTTTTATTTAATTATTAAATGTGAAAAAAAAGCTACTTTATTCATAAATTAAAATTGATGCGATTTTGGACCAACAAAAAAAACCTTAAACAAGTAAATACATAAAGCCAAATTTTAAACTTATCCAATTAACCGAAGTGAAGTTTTTATTTTCAGCAAATATGATTTGAAGTTCAGCAAAAAGGTATTTGTAGACCAATTCAGGCGCAAGACTTGACATCAATTTATTAAGGACTCTTTCGAGAATGTCAACACTAATAAGTAAGCATATATAGAATTCGTTGCTATGTCCTCATGTGTATGGGTATATGTATGTGCATAGTTTGTTTGTTCCTTTTGATGTTGGTATTTTGAAAATCTCTGCACCACAAAGCCTGTCAAGCACCACAAGTGGAGCAAGGGAGGGGCGGCGGGCCGACTTCGATTATGCCATTTAGCAGAGCAAATAAATACAATTGCCGAGTGCCGCGTCTCAATTTCAACTGGGCGGCGGATGAGTGGGTGGATTGGGTGCAGCATAACTAAGGCAAACAACAAGAAAAGCTCAACGGCAGCGGCACCATCAATGGGAAGGAGAGGACGAAGTAAAGGAAAGAAGGGCAGGCAGAGGCAGGAAGTAACTTGGCAAGCAATGTGAAGCGAGAAACTCACAAGAAGCTTTGTTATTTTTAACAGCAATTTCCAAGAAAAACAACAGAAAGCCAAGCGAAGCAAGCGTGAAGAGCTGCTGTGAGGGGCAAAGAAAAAGAAGAAGAAGAAGAAGAGTAGCGTCTGCTACTACAGCTGAGAAGCAAAGTATATTTGCCGCCATATTTGAGACAACAACATCGCGTATCAGATACGTGTAGCAGTAGGCATGTGTGTGTGCGTGTGAGTGTATGTGTAGGTAACTCAACAGCACATACACAGGCAGCTACGCATTGTGCTTCCGTTTCCGCTTTGTTGAATTCCACTTGTTTACTCGATTTAAGGAAATATTACCGGCACAAACAAACAAAGTGCAACGCCGCCAACAACGCGCATGCAGCACGAACCCGTCTCTGTAACTGTGTGTGTGTGTGTGAGTGTGTGTCTATACACATATATGTCGAATAGACAAGTCATAAGTTTTTATGCTTCGTTGGAGCCAAGTAGTAAGAAATTTTTATGCTTTGAAAGTTGCCATAATAACTCACACAAAAATACAACTGAACAAGTAAAAAATAACAAATTCGTGGACATCGATAAAAGAGCGAAGCCCCAATGCTCTATAAATAAATATAGGCTTTTCTAAATAAAAAAATAACTAAAAACTTTACTTTATTTTGAATTGAATTCTATGCTCGGAACTTTCGTAATTTAAAAACTAAGTTTGAAGAGCTCAGGTGAAAATCGGTAAAAGTCCGTTAGGTTCGTATTTAATCGAAATGAGGCAAGTAAGGAATTTGAAACGGAGAAATAAAATTAAATAAATATATAAAAAAAAGGTAGTTTTAATGCTCTATAAATAGACAATAGTATATATACATTCCTTTGCTTTCTGGCTCGGAAAAATCAACCAACAGATTTATGCTACAAACTTCCTAAAGCATTTAAGCCTTAACATAAATTTAACTTTAGCGCGCTCATAAAATTAAAGCTTTTCGCCTAACTTTATTGTTTGGCTTAAAATTAGATATATTTGAGCAAATTCTTAAAGTCTAGGTATAAATATAAATAATTTAGAAAAGTGTGGAAATTGCAAAAAATTAAAAAGAATATAGAAATAAAAAAAAAATCGGATAAACACCGCAAAAGTTGTAAAACAGAATAAAAATGAAAAATTTGAATGATGCAAAACAACTTAAATATATATTTAAAACAGTTCAAAGAAAAGGAATAATAATTCTTTGAAAGTTAAAAGTATAAGCTGAATTTATATTACAAGAAATTATACTGTATTTTGTTGGAAGATGCTGTGATAGAGTTTTTAAAAAAAGTTAAAATTTTATGACAGTTTTACAATGAAACACCAAAGGGAGATATTTAACCAAGATCCGGGTTTGTTAATTGTGCAAAAAAGAAACTTGAACTAAAGATGAACGAGAATTGTCTGCTCGTAAATAACAAGCTGGATAAGAAAACACATTACATACTTTAGCAAGTGAGAGCATTAAAGAAAAAAATAAAAAGCTCTGCAAGAAAAATAACAAAGAGCGGCGGGTCGCCGGAGGGGTGCAGTTAAATCACAGGATCGAGTGCGGTGCAGGACGAAAAAGAAGCAACAATAATAACAGGCAAACACGTGTTTCTGCATATGTGGGCGATGTGTGTGCGTGTGTGTGAGTGTCTGAGAGGGGGATGATTGTTATAAGTTGCACTTGAGCGGATATTTTGTACTCCAGTGGCTACGGCAATTGAAGCCAGCGAATAAGAAGAACAAGCTGCAGCTGCAACAGACTGTGGCAAATTAAGTGGCAAATAAACAGAACCTTCTTGAGGCCACAGAAAGATGCATAACAAGCTTTAAAGTGCTACACATTTAAAACAAATTTAAAACGTACTTTACAATCTCTTATCAGGTAGATAGGACGAACGAAGGGGATGCGATTCTGGTAGTCTCTCCTCATGCATAAAAAAAAACATAAAAAAAGCCGCTTTATTGTCAATTTTAATACGTTTTGCATTTTATGCGATTTGCGAGGCAGCCAAATAATCCTTTTGCCTTTGTCATAAAAAAGAAGTGCACAATGGGCTGCGGGGGGAAGAGAGAGAGAGAGAGAGAGAGAGGGAGAGGTGGATAGCCTGCAGAAAATATAAGAATGAAATATATATAGACTGAAATTTACGAGCGCCGCCTCGTCTTGAGTGCCCTTTGACATGACATTCAACAGCTTTACGTGCGCTCGTGCCTAATTTAAGGATAAGGATGGAGGATGTCTGGCCTGAGATTTAACCTTTTGGCATTTAATCGAATTTCTGCATAAAACAAGCAGCGGACACCAGTTTCGCTTCACTTCACTTCACTTGAGTTGACTTCACAGTCACTTCCGGCCACTTAAATGGATTAAAACTTTCCATATTATAATGTCATATCAAATTGACAGTGAAATCAACTGAAATGCTTGCTTAAACACCCCACCATCTTAAGATGGCTCTAACCATATGGGTGAGAACCTCCTCAATTTCTCTCGTATAGCTAATCCGCTTAGCATTACGATAACTTAACTTTTGAGCCATTTAAATCAGTGCTCGGGCTTGTTTGTGACTTTTGGGTCGCGATAACAGTCAACTGTGGGGATTACAGGCGGCAGGGTGTTATTGTACGGGGTGGGGCTGGGGGTGGGAGACGCCTGTTTGCCGGGGCATCAATTACAGCGACAGACGGCAGTTTCGCCTAATAATGCAGAAAATGCCAAACAAAGTGTTTAACGTTGTCAATTTAACAACCTCGAGCGCTTTTTTATGGCGCACGCTATCCCCGCTCAGCCCCCCCAACACACCCAACCACACTCGCTCCCTATCTCTTCTTTGCCCACAGCACAAACAGGCGCACAACAATAACAACAACTCTGACAATGGCAACAACAAAAGCGTCAACGACGGAGAAAAGTTAAACAAAGCCCGAATCGTACAGTGGGTACCAAATCAAAAACTTATCTTTCTGTAATTTATATTGATTTAATCATTTTTAAAATACATTAATATTATGTGGGGTAGTTGCAAACTTTTAACTTAATTTTTCATATTTTCAAAAAGAAAGAAAAAGAAAATATTTTTTACGAGTTATCAATTTTCTAAATTGAAAAATAAAAGTATATTAAATTAAAATATTGAATGAAGTATAAAAAATGTTTATCCTTTTAGGGTAAATTTTGTCATTTTTTTTTTAGCTAAAACTTACGTAACTAACTTAAAAAATTTGTCTCCCATATTAATGGTAGTGACTATTTAAATTTATTTTTATTTCAGCGTCATTGTTTTAAATTTAGCATTTTTTATTTGATAATAAGTTACGACATTATTAACACTAACCTTAAAATTTGGTGACAGGTAAATAATAATTTCAAACTAAACTATCGTGAATAAATAATAATAAATGATATTTGTGTTGCAAATTGAAATGGAGACTGAAATTTTAATTTAAAGATGTTAAAAAGAAAACAAAATAACTTCTGGCAAATGTGTTAATTTTCATTATTATTATAATTGTTAATATTATTACTTTTATATTTACTATTACAATTATTATAAACAAATTTACTACTAAAAAATAAGAGCAATGTTCAATTTAATAGTGATATGCATTTAATTAATATCTTTTATATTAATAACAAAATGTACGTAAAAATATTAATATTTGATAAACGAAAGCATTTAAAATTAATAATATCTTTAAAAATGTTTACTTTGTCTTCATAAACATTATCGATTCAGCAACTTGTGCATTTCTGATGCCAACTCAATATTTGCACACTGAATAGCTTCATTTTGTGGCACTGTGGCACACGCGGAGACAACGCCACGCAGACGGACAGACAGTGGAAAAAGCTGCGGCAACTGGGCTCCTCCAGCTGGATTCTGGCACGCCGCAGATGCTCAGACACACACACACACACACACACACACACACACACACACACTCGCAGAGTCGGAGATACACGCATCGGCAGACAACACACATGTTAACATAAACGTCAAACACACAGAAGGCCGCCTACAATGATGCCGCGGCCTAGAAATGGACCCTAGTTGGCTAGTCGTTACCAGGGCCAACAAGCGGTTGGGCCAGTTTGTTTGGGGGGTGGCTTGGGTTGGCTTGGGGAATATGGTTCTAAGTGGCGCAGTTTTTGCGGCGATTATCTCGAAGCATTCGGCGAACGCAAACGTTAAGACTGTTCAATTTTGGCAATTGATTGCCCGTTTTTCTTGGCCAAAATGTGCGAGTGTGTGTGCGTGTGTGTGCCTGTGTGTAACTTTAGATATATGCGATTTCTATCTATAGCAACGAACACACACGCACACCCGCACACCCGCACACACACTCGAAGCTTAAGCTTAAGCTTTATGTATTAGCTGCTGCTTGTTGACCAGCCGCCCACCTGGGCGTGGTCTTGTTGCCTGGTACACTACATTAAGCTAACTAATGATGCATGCCAAAGACAACAACAACAACAACAACAACAACAACAATGAGAGCAGAACAATAAGAATAACAACAACTTGAGCGCACGCAGCAAGCACAGATAAAAAATTATGAACGCAAATCTTTAATCCACACGCACGCAAACACACACACTTGCACATACATACATAAACACACAGAGTGTATATTGGACCCGTAGCTGGACCTGAACCTGTGCCACAGTTAATTGAAGTCATAAAAAGACAACAACAAAAGACAACAAACAAACATCTTTTATCTGCTATTTTTGTTGTTTGTTGTTGTTTTTGTTGTGCGTGTGAATTGCTCTCCTGGTTTTGTGTATGTTTTTTTATAACTTGTTTGTTTGCTTTTTCTTCAGTTCAGTGCTTTGACTTTAGTCTATCCATTTGCTATACCCTGTACTCATGGAAAATTATAGAAATTAGCTAAGCCACAACTTTAAACTAGACAGAAAATAAATAGAGAGACTTAAACAGTTAGTAAGTTAAAGTTTCGTTAAACATTATGTTTTTTCCTATAGAGTATTTAAGAGGTCTCCAAGTCTTCGAATTCTTTGTATAAGATATAATAATATATAATCTGTGAATAATGCTGCTATAATAGTCTTTAAATATATTTATATACAGAAATAGCTCAAAGACAGTTCCAGTAACAGAAACAAGTAGGTGGACAAATTTGAGCCCAGCATTCAATTTGTCTATTCATCTGACCTGCCAACGAATTTATATTTTTTTTTCATAAATAGCTAAAAAAATATTTGTGTCAAAAAGATCTTTAATTTATGTTTTTTTCATGTATGTTTATAATAAACAAAAATTTGGAATACTAATAATTATAATAACTTAAGGTAGAGGATACAATTATAAACTATTTGCCATTTTATAAGGAATAAGAACGGCTAAATATAAATATATTAGATGTATTAAATTATGTATATACACCTAGTTTTAAGTTTGTTCCCTAAATATAAAGTATACGCATACAAAAAGTATTTGGGAAAACCTCTCTATAAGGTATTCAACCAGTCGCAGCACCTTCGACTCCAACATGTCCAATTGCTTCCTATTTTTATATATTTTTTGTATATTTTTTCTTCGTTGTTCGTAAAACGATAAGGACGATTTGTCATGGCAGGACACAGAGATTAAGTTGCACTGGCGCCAATTTCCACTCTCTCATCTTCTCTCTGGACGCCATTTATGGATAGTCGGCCCGGGCATATCGACGCTTCATAAAACTTAAGTAGCTGCCTGTTTGCCTGTCGATGGCATCAAATTGAATTGCCCGGCCCTGGAGTTGTCAAGGAGATGGAAATTATTGCAATAACGACATCCATTGCTTATGGCTGCTGATCAAAGGCAAAAGCATCCTTTTCTGAACACTACAGTGCGTTTCAGCAAAAGGAGGGAGAACAAAATATCGCAGTTCACACAAAGGACACTTGCGAAAAATGCCACACAATACTGTATAATAATAATGTATGCATTATATACATATATATATAGGTATATGTATACACAAGTCCTATAAGCACACACACTATTGCACACACAATCAATTATATATATGTACATGCATATGTTTTATATAGCAACTCCTACGACATAGTGATGAGAAACAACAGAACTAAAAACTGCGATCTTAGCACTGTTTAAAGTTGAGGTATTATTTAAAAATATTCTAAAAATATGTTTCTAAATTCAAATATTTATATATTTAATTTTATTTTGATTATTACACACGAAAATTAAATAGAAAGTTGGAAATTATATGATACAATTATTTGATCCGAGTCTGAGGGTATAAAATAATAATATTTAAACTAATTATAGTAATAATAATAATAAGATTTATAATAAAATAAATATGAAAAAATTGTTTGTGACAAGTTTATCAAAATTAATAAATACATTTTAAATTTGTAAATCAATGCTTAAATCGACTAACAATCTTAGCTTCCCTCAGTTTTTGTAGTATTTTTATTATTTTTTTAACATGAAATCAAAGATTTACATACGCAACAATTAGAATTTTTAATTTTAACATTCGGTTAATTTAATTGGTTTTTAACAAGAACTCCACTTTAGCATTTTGCCTAGTTCTTATTAAGTTTAACAAACCACAACAAGGACAATCCATCTAACAACTGACACAATAATAAATATGTAGAACATTTATTTAAATCATGCCAAAACACAATCACTGGGCTTTTCGTTTATCACATGATAATTTATTAATATCAAATTCAGATCAAAATCGCTAACGCAATAAATGTGTTTTTGCATTGTGTGGAACACTAATACTCATCACTGGCTCAAATGCACAAATACGTGTCCAAATACATGCGCAATATGTATGCAATATAACGGTAACAGCAAATGGACGAGCTGAACATTTTTAGTTGCATTAATTATTCAGAAACCTCAAAATGGAATAACTTGTTTTACACAAGTATGTACTCCATATTGTCGGTTTGACTGCATCATGTGTCCAGGACTTACACACACACACACACACACACAGTCATATATATAGGAAACGATTTTATTTCATGTGGTCTGCCTCTCTTGCACTCTCTGTGCGTATGTGTGGGTGTGTGTGTGAGTGTGTGCGTGTGTGTGAATGACGCCCCTACGGCAAATGTTGCATGTCCAAGCAGGCCAGGCATTCGTCTATGCTCGAATGTAAATTGCAGGGCATGCATCAAATGTGTGCGGCATATTGGGTCAAATGAAAAGTTGAAAGACATTACCTCAATGCTTTAGCAGGCAAATAGAAATATCTGTCTGGCTAGCTGTCTGTCTGTCTGTGTGTGTGCGTGTGTGTGTATGTGTGTGTGTGTCTATCTGCATCGGTTAAGATGATACTAGTCCATTGACAGGCATCACTATGCAAATTACATTCCTTATTCGTGCTTTTTACACATGCAGCAGGACCAACTTTCAATCAGTCGCACAATTTAAAGGGATGCATTTAAAGGATTCATATAATAGATAAGTTTGCGGTGGGGTCCCCTGGGCTATTCTGCTTGAAAACATTGTGTTTTTAGCTAATCTTTCAAATAATAAAAGACGATAACAAAGTATAGATAAAATAAGAGATTCGATTAGTTGATATTTAATTAGCAGTAAAATATTCAAGTTATATAAATTTAAAACGTATAGAAAACCTATATATTTTATAAATAACAGCATCCCCCTGTTTTAATTTTAATTAGTTATATTATGTATTATATAATACTTGAAAATATTTATTTTATTCCTATTATTATTATTATAATTATTTAAAATTATCTTATTTGAGCTTATAAGTAGCTATAATTGTTTTTGTTCATATTATAATTGTTGTCATATTCTATAATGCAATTAGTTATGAATTCTATACGTATTTTAAGCTTTATGTCATTAAACCATTGAGAAACACCTGAAATAGTTTTCATACATTTAAAACATAAAAATAATTAAATGTTTTAGGAGATGATAAAATATATAAAATTAAATTATTTATAAAATTAAATTTAATAATGTAATACATATAAATAAATATTGTCAGAAGCCGTTAAAATAAACGAATTTAATACAAAACAAATTTTATATAATTATAAATTATAAATTTTTGTTATTTTATTGAGACTAAATTGTAACAATCGAAAGCTATCGATAACACAACCAACATTAATTTTGTTCTGCAATAACTGCAGTAAATACAGTAGCTGCAGCGTATTAAAAAGTGGAGCCAACTTAACAAACCGTGTCGCATGCCCATTGTCATTGTGACAAAAAAAAAATAGCAGTAACAATTGTTTATACAAATGCGAAACACTTCAATAAAACAAACAAACAAAAATAAAAATAAAAAAAAGTCAACTGAAATGCACTTTGTTTAATTAGCGCTTGTCGCAGCGGCTCAAGTGACCCGTGGCCCAGTGTGCAGTGTGTTCATTGTCCATGTCGGACATGAATAGGCCTTTAAGAGCGCAATAAGCAGGCAAACAAATGCTAACACACAACACACAACATACAACATACACAGACACGCCCACCAATTATAATGAATGGGATTTAAGTGTATGTGTGTGTGAGAGTGAGTGTTAGTTTACATCAAAGTGTGAATGCTGCCTGGCAGCAAAACGATAATAATCTTCATTTGGTAACGGTTTCAGCAGCCTCCGATTCCGAGCTGAACTCCAGTTTCGACTGTAAGTTGTGGGCCCTGTTTGTATGCTTCAAACTGGATATGTTTGTGTCTGGCTAACATGTCCCTAGTCCATTGTTGAGCGGCGTGCCGTCTGGGCGTGTGTGTGTGTGTGTGTGTTTGTGTGGGTGTGTCTGCCAATTGATGTAACTGTAACTGACCAAAACGTCGGACGTCTTTTTGGTTGTCTATTTACAGCTGTGATTTGTCTATGCCTGCGATGTGAAGTTCGCCTCTGTTTACCGGCCCCTCCCCTTCCGCCCCTAATGCTGTCTCTCTAATTGGCAGTTTAACAGCATAACTGTCCGAATTCGACTTGTAGTAGGATTATGATTATGCAATTTCAATTAGAGCTGACTAATGGCCTTAAGTATGTAGAGTGCCACGCCCATTTACCCATACCCATACTTATAATCCTTTGGTTTTGATGGCCCATGTTTAGGGAATTAATTTTCAATTAATTAATTAAGGTTTCGTGTTTAATTTTTGAAAACAATAAACAAAAAAAAATTTTTATGCAAATATTTTTCAGAACGAAAGCTTTATTTCAAAACTTCTTATTACTTCCTCTACTACTTTCTACTTTCCCTTAACGAGCTAAAGGCCCTAGCACCATTTTTTAGCTAAATATAACTTTAAGCTCTTAAGTTTTAACTTTAAGTTAGCTTAAAAAAATTATTTATGTAAAGAGCTTTTTTATTTCTAATTTTAATTCTAATTCTAAAATAATAACTAATAAATCAAGCAATAAATATGCAAAACAATGTGGTATCAGAGCTCTTTTAAATTGAAAAAGCCAACAGCTGTTGATTTATTTTGCCATTAAATATTTTTAATAAATAATAATAAATAATAAACTAAAACATTGTCAAAACTAAACTGAGGTATTATTTTTGGATACTCGCTTTACCTCTATATGAATTCTGCATTTAAATCTGGAAACACAATTTTCGATAGAACAAGTAAGATTGCTCTAGTCGGGACCGCCCGACTAGGAGATACCCTGAACCCAGCATTTAACACATACACACACACTCTCGGCACTTGATAAGTATTGAGGTGGCTAAAAATTAAAAGAAAAAGTTTAATTAATAATTACCAACGAACTCGAACCTCCGACCCTTCGGCTACACTGCACAACTCCTGCCGCCTGCTCCACACATTCATTTGCTTTTGTTGTGATAAAATTCAACTTAACCCTTGCAAAAAAAATGCCAAGAAAAACGCCAGGCAAAATTCTGCATTTATATATATGCGTGCACATGAACACAGAAATTACTTGTGCTTCAGCCAATCAACTGCGTTTGGCCTCCACTACTGAAAAGAGATTCTTGATTTGACGTAAACATTTAGTGTATGATAGTTATGAAATTTTCAGGACTTAATAGTAGCATCAAGATGTACGTACAAACCAATTTGCAAGCATGTAGTATTTAATTTGTGGGTGTTTGGTTATAGCGATATTTGGGGCGATTGGGGGGAGGTATCCAAAACCTGTTTTATTCAAAATCTGGAAATGCTCTACACGAACATATTGAAACAAATTTGGTGGATCTAGTTATTATAGATTGGGATATATGCTCGAAAAACGTGCGCAAAAAAGCGATTAATATCGATAACAAGAAAAGGGAAAGACTTATCAATCTTTTGTAATAAACTTGATACGAACCGAATGAGTCCAAGATCAGCTTTCTAGCTTTTGTTGTCTCTGAAATCGACGCGTTCATACAGACAGACAGACAGACGGACATGGCTAAATCAACTTAGCTCGTCGTCCAGATCAAGAATATATATACTTTATGGGGTCGGAGATGCCTCCCTCTGTCTGTTACATATATTTGCACAAAACCATTATACCCTTTTTACCCATTTTCAATGGGTTCAGTGTATTAAAAGTAAATCCATTTAACCGTATTTAACTATTTTCATATATGTACATATATATAGCATAGATATTTTCTTTTGTATGTTGTCTGATTATTAGAATTTGCTTTTATATCTAGAATAGGAGTTTTTATTATTTTTTATTCCCGTGTATAAAAAGTAGTGTCATATATTTTTTATAGATTACTTTTAACGATTCGCTCTCAAATTTGCTTTAAGTTTTTTGTACTTTTAATTGACGAAAATATGAAAAACTATAAAATAAAATATTTATATAAAGCCAAAATGAATTAATGTTGAGACTGGTTAATTAAATGTTGTTTGAAAAAACCATTAACATTGCGCTATAAAAGCGGATTCGATGGTGGCTGGAGGCAATCTCGAGAAGTGGATGCCAGCCAGGCTAAAACCCAGGCTGCCAGCCAGGTTCGTCTGATGGAGTGCAGTGAGTGCATCTTTTGAGCCTGGCGGGCCCAAAAATTTTAATTTCTAAATAAACTTTGAGAAGCTTTTTGGTTAGCGTGTCAAGAGCAGCAGCCCCAAAAATAAACAGGGCTACCCCCGCAGCGTCCCCGTCCCCATTCAACTGCTATAAACCGAAAAACCCTTCAGTTAACTTTTCTTCATGTAGCGCGCAAATGAAGTGCTGCAAGAGCGTGAATGGAAGTGTGAGTGCGAATGTGAGTGCGAGTGTTGAGTATGAGTGTATTCAAGTGTGCATGTGTGTGCAAGTGTTTTTATTAAAACCAAATGACAAACTTTTGCCAGCAACAGCAGCCCTGAACCAGTAGCAGAGACCCTGAGCCAGAAGGAGAGCCAAACCAACAACGTCAACAACAGCCAAAAGCTAATTTACACTTTTGTTGTTTCGGTTACTTTATATGTACCACGCCCCCCAAACCCAATCCAGCCGCCCGCCTCCTTTATGGCCATAATGGAAAAACTATTTCAGCGCGAGGAGCACAAATGTTGTCAAAAAAATTTGTGAATGCTAAAAAACAGTCAACAGACAAGTGGAGCGAAGCAGGGCCTTAAAAGGAGGGGAATGAACGTGTAAAACAGAAATAGTGAAATAAATATAAAAAAATAATACAAATCAAATGTGTGAACTCTAACACTATTTACCGCCAAAAAGAGTATGCACGGAAAAAGTTTATTCATTTAGTTGAACGAGCGCAGACGGCAGCAGCCAGCAATACACA
Organism: Drosophila nigromelanica; assembly: GCA_004149465.1. Lineage (NCBI taxonomy): Eukaryota > Metazoa > Arthropoda > Insecta > Diptera > Drosophilidae > Drosophila > Drosophila nigromelanica. The sequence goes on along the minus strand of SCDS01000178.1, from coordinate 1,826 downwards.
CATGCCACATGCCACATCCACACACCCTGCCCCAAAGATGGGCAAAAAGGGGAGGAGGGATGGGGCAGCAGGTATGGCAAGTGCATTTCGAGTTAATTTTGCGCACAAGTACCATATAAGTGGGCTCAATTTAAATTACTTACAATACGGCATGTAAGCTCATTAGAATGACAGCAGATACAGATACAGATACAGCTGCAGATACAAATACAGCTACAGCTGCAGCTGTAGCATCAGCTTCAGATACAAACATACAGTATTTGTGGCAGGAAACATTTTACAAATGAAGCAATACAAATGAGGTCTGATAGTATTAATAAATGAATTTACTACAAAAGGCGAGTGTGGAAATACAATTTAATTAATTATCTAAGTGTAGTTTGATACGCCCATTCAAAATGGGGCCCTTTTGTCGTTTATATGGCTATAATTAAGACGATATTCACATAATTGTAGGAAATTAAAATAAAACTTAAGCAATTTCCTCAAGATGTTCTTATCAAATTTTTAATATAAGCACTTTATAAAAATTACAAAATACAATTTTGCTTTAAAAGAAAATAAAATAAATAAAGAGTTAAATAAAAGATTTTTTTTATCTGGAGTTATGCAAAGATTTGAAGTTGCGTAACTTATTATTATATATTTTGCATAATAAAGAAAGTAAGCAAAAAAACACCAAAATTCTTAAACGGTTACTTTAAAATAAATTAATTGATTAATGCTAGAACAATTTGCATAATAAAGAAAATCAGTAAAATAAAACCAAAATTCTCAGCCGTATATCCGAGTACCAAATTACTTTCAACAATATTTCAGACATTCATTTTTCCTATTCTATTTTGGAGCAACATTCTTTTTTTTACCAAATTGAGAAATGTGATATTTTTGCTGGATTGCAAAATTAATATTTGGACATACGCAGAACAAGTTTGCAATCGTAAATTCAAATTTATATCAAATCAAGTTCTTGTT